>RJWJ010030290.1:0-19989 GCA_004363605.1 Indri indri | reverse complement strand
AAAGTCATCCTCACCCCCAGACTCCTCCTGGATCCACTCTGACCCAGCATTTCCATTCCTGGGTATTTAACCAGCAGAAGAACATCCGTATGCTCGTCAACCACCTGTACGAGACTGCTCATAGCAGCGCTGTCCATGACACCCCCAAATCAGAAAGTGTTCAGTGCCCACCAACAGTGGAATGGGTAAACTGTGTCACAGTCGCCCACAGTGAACACTGTGCAGCAATGAGAACGAATGAACCACAAACGCCAGCGACAATACGGATGAATCCTCAAACATGGTGAAGGAAAGAAGCTAGACACAAAATAATGCTCCGTTTATAATAAAGTTCAAAACACAGGCAGAACGTACCTATGTTGTTGGAAATCACGACGGCGGGTGGTGGGGCGGGTAGTGACCAGAAGAGGACATGGGGGTGGAGGACTTCTGGAAAGCTGGTGACGTTCCGTTTCTTGGTGTGGGTGCTGGTTACACAAATGTATTTGCTTATGGAAATTTATTGAGCTATACACTTACGTACTCTTCTCTGTTATGTATATTATACTTAAAAGTTAGGTTTAAAAAAAGCTCTGAAAGTCTTCCTTGAACCTCAGTCTGAGTAGGGGTTCTACTCCAGATTCCCACGGCATCCTGCAAATATTTCTCAGCTTTTACATCACTGAGTAGAAATTGGATGTTTATTTCTGTGTATTATTTCATCTTATTCATCTGTGTGCCCAGCTCCTTGCACAGGCTCTGGCACATAGTAGGTGCTCAGTAAACACCTGAGATTTACTGTCATGGCCAAGGGCTTTGGTGTTCCCAGACTTCCCTCCCAGGACTCCCTGGCCATCACTCCCGGCTCCCTGGATCTTCACGGGATTCCACAGCGAGAGACATTCCTCGCCACTGCCACCCTGCCCTACCCACCCACTTCCTAAGTGCCCCCACGCCCAGCCTACACATGTCCCCTGTCTAGCACTTAATGCACGCGGTGGTAACTTTCTGACCCACCAGCCTGTGATCTGCCTTAACACAGAATGCAGGTCTTACTGATCCAGGATCTTCCGAGCCTAGGCCGGTGTCAGGAACGCCATGGAGATTCCGGAACCCACAGCCTCAAGTCCCTAGAGCCCTCTCTCCATCCAAGCCTAGGGGCAGGCACATACCTTTGTTTGTCTTAGCTTGTTTGGAACCAGGTGGAAATTTTCAAAAGAAGCTTTCTTTAAAAGAAAAAAATAAATAAAGAGAATGAATAGGAAAGGGAATTCTAAGTGGAAGGGTTTATAGAACAGATGTCTCAGTCTAATGAAACCCAAGCCTGGCCACAAGCTGGCTAACTGGCAGCTTAAGAGGCTCCCAGCATGGCTCCATCCTCACCGCAGCCGTCTGGGTTGGATGCCACACCTCGGGCTCCTGCCTGTGGTGGAGCCAGGTTAGTGCCACCCCCAGCTCTGGAAAGGCTGCCCTCCATCCCAGCCCTCTCTCGCAGGTGAGCCCATCTGCTCCAGCCTGAGTTTTCTCTGCTCACTACCTCCCAGCCTCTGGCCATTCATTTGTTCATCTCCTCCCTCACTCCACCAACATCTTTGCGTACCCGCGTATAAGGGGTTTGTGGCAGCGCTGAGGATGCCGGGGGAGCCCGGTGGCCAGGCCCAGCTTCCCTGGCGCTCCCAGCCTGGTTTGAGAAACAGACAAGTAAACAGGAATTAGAACCCAGGGGGATGCACCTCGGGGTAGGGCCGGTACCCAGGGGGAGGCCTCTCCCAGAGTTGAGGGATTAGGAGAAGTTTCCAGGGGAAGACACATCTCGGCCAGCCCCTTCCATCCCAAGTGAAGCTGATGTTTCCCGGCCTCCCGCAAATCCTCCCCACCAGAGCTGCAGGCTTCGCGTCAGAGCCCATTTCTTAACCACATCCTTGCAGTAAATCAAGTGATTCCATGGGGCTCTTTCCTATAGACCTGGATGTAAACCAGTGGTGCATCGCCTGAGTACAAATTAGGTGGAAGCAATTTCGTGGGAGGCGGAGTCGGGCGTGGCTGCGCAGAGACTCAGTTGATGGTCTGGGTTATTCTGAGGATAAGCTTTAGCACCGCGCTTGGCAAACTTTAAAATACAGATTCTGACTCAGTAGGTCTGGAGGGGAGCCTGGGCTTCTGCGCTCCTGACACGCTCCCAGGTGATGCTGTCGCCGCAGGGCTTGGACCGTACTTTGAGTGAAAAGGCTTCGGTTTGTCCCAGGGACTAGATGGAATAGGTCTCCTTTAAGCAATCCCGCATAAATATTTTTTTCCATCACTTCTTTGCTAAGTATTGACCAGGCCGACTCGTAGATGTGCCAGGCTGTGGTCTGGCCTGGACAAGGGGCCTGTCCAGGGGGCCAAGAAGAGGACAAAATCCTGCCCCTGCACCACTCGTCACCTCTGCCCCCTCCCGCATGGTGGAGCCGCTTGCCCCTTTTGCTATGTCCCAGGAAGGGGCTGCCTGCGCTAGGGGCAGCCTGGAGCACTGCGGGGCAGGGAGGCTGCGTTGTGCGGATTCCGCGGAGGAGCAGACAGAGGCCCTCGGCCTCCTCAGAGGCAGGCGGGCCCCCCGGGGTCCCAGGCATGGCATCTGCCAGGTTGCTTCTGGAGACCGGCTCACTTCCTTGTGGACAAAGTGAACAAAACCCAGCCCCACCGGGGTCCATGGGGCTGACAGTGCAGGGGTGAGCTGTTGGCGCTTTCCCCTCAAGCCAAAACAGGAAGGAAACTCAGGAGCGTTACGGCAGGAAGGAGGGGGGACACTAGGAAGAACTTCCCAGTGATCGCATTCCTGAGGGGTCAAACACTAAAGCAAGCGGTGGCACAGAATGACTTGGTCTGCCCAGCTGGGTGTTCCAGCGCCGGTTAGGGGCAGGGGGCTGGAGCCAGATGTCGGGAGGGCTCCCCAGGCCAAGTGTCTGAGTTTCCAGAACTTCCCCTCTTACTACGCTCTCTAACCCCCACCCCTGACGGCTCCAGAGCCCTCTGTCCATCCGCCTTGGGCGTGCCAGGCTGCCAGGGCTCAGCCCAGGTATTTCCTGACCCCAAGCTCCACCCCCAGCAGGTCCCCGGGCCCCACAGCATGGTGCCTGCGCACGCCCATGCCAATCTGGACGATGAGGCTAACACTTTCTGGCAGGTGGAGGCAGGACAGGCCGAGGGGGAGGCGGCACCCTGGGCTCCTGCATTCAGAGCAGGCAAGGGCCGGCGCGGCGTCGGCTGGCGGGGCGGGGGGGCGGGGGGCATTCCTCTTTCCGCTGGCTGCACACAGTTAATGGGGGGCCTTGTTCTGGCTGGGCACATGGCCCTGGAGGTGCTGGTGATGGCCGTGCCCCGTCCCAGCCCCTGGGATCTCGAGTCTCATGGAGCGAACACGGCAAAGCTCAGGCGACCCTGGCACCTCCCTCACACCAGTCTCCTCGCCACGGGCTCACACATGCCCCTTCTCCCGGTCCCCACCCCCCTACCCTGCATCCTCATCTGTGCACCATCATTTGCTTCTAGACTGTCCTGGGGTCAGGAATTATTGCCCCACTCCGTAGGAAACAAGCCCAAAGAGATCAAGGACTTGTCCAAAGGCATGCAACAAGTTGGTGGCAGAGAGAGAATTCTAGCCCAGGGTCTCCTCGTTGCAATTCCACCAAACAGAGAACAAATCTAAGGCACAGATGGATGGGTCAGAGGGCGGCAGGCAAAATTGAAGGAGGGAACGTTTTGAACGCCGCCTTCCTCCAGAGCATTCATGCAGCCCCTCGCTCCACACAACAGAGGAAAACCGCAGCGGGAGGGAGGGAGAGTCGAGAAGGGGCTGAGCGGGCAGGGCCGTGCAGCTGAGCAGGAGGATTTCCCAGGCCAGGGGCTCGTACGGCGCGTTACCAAGTATCTGTCTCCCGAACCGGACCAGGGACTGTTAGTTATACTGAGAGTTAATGCCGGAGCCTAGCACAGCTGTGCCTGCTGTAAGCGTACACTCCACTGATGTTTGTGGGTTGAATGAATGGATAACAATAGTTAACATCCATGGAACGTCACCGTGTGCCAGGCACCATTCTAAGCACTTTCCGTGTTGTATGTCACCCACACAACAGCCTTATGAGGTGGGTATCACTATCATCCCTACATTATAGGTGAGGAAACTGAGGCACAAAGAGGGTAAACCTCTCCCCAAGGATTGGCCAACGGCAGGGCCAGGATCTGAGCTCAGGTGGGGGTGGCTCCAGAGTTTGTGCCCTTAACCACTCTGCTAGACTATAAAAAGCTGAGAAGGAGCCCAAAACACAGAAGATGGTGACATGTCCCCTGCCCTTCCATTTGAGCAAAGTCCGTGCGCCCCACAGCCTAACGACTGTCTTGTTCACAGAAGCACCAAGACTCAGGTGCACCCGTAGCCCCCGCCCCTGCACACAGCACACTCAAGCCAAGGGCACCTCCAGCCCAAGGACACCAGTCTCCCTTCCAGCCCTGGGGCCACCTCCAGTGCATCTGGACAGACGCTGCCTCTTCCACCCTGTGCGGTCCCTCAGAAGGAGATCCCCTCCTCACACCCTGCTGGCCCTAGCCCCCTAGGCCACCAGACCAAAGGGGTCCCCATCACGATTGTGAGAACAGCAGAAAGGTGTGTGGCCCATTACCAACCACAGGGCACGTCCACAGAGGTAGACTTACTTGAATTTACAACCACTTGGGAGGAGAGGTCAAGAGATAACAGTCATCCTCATTCTGCAAACCAGAAACATGAGGCTAAGACGGGTTAAAGGCAGGGTGTGCTCTATAATTCTCAGGACCTAGTACAAAATAAAAATGCAGGGCCCTTTTTTAAAAACTATTAATAATTTTAACACAGCGGCAGCAGAGCAGTGACCCAAGCACGGGGACTGTCTAAGCATGGGGCCCCGTGGGACCACGTAGGTGGCGTGTCTGTGAGGGGGTCCTGGTAGGGGGCTTGGCCCACGTCACCCAGCTCACACTCACCAAAGCCAGGTAATGGGGTGAGGGGCTGGGGACCAGGGTGGTCTGAGAGGTGAGCTGGTCCCCACTCCAATTCTCTGGGGTCCTGAGCTCCGCCTGTCTGTCCCCAGGTAAGTGAAGATGGGAGCCCAGGTCCTGTCCCCATTCTCATTCTCGCTTGCTTTTGTCCTAGACAATAGTCCCCTTCCTTCCTTGTCTCCTCCCAGCCTCCTAATCTGCTCTGTCCACCACAAAGGCAGGGGATTAGTTTACAGCCCCTTCCTGCCTCCCCTCCCACTATCCCTGGACACCTGATCCAACCTCCCCAGCCTCAAACATACCCACCCTGGGCTGCCCCAGATCCGGGTCCAAGGGGGCGGGAGAAAAGACTAAATGCATTTACCCGCACCATTTATGCCCTGTGCAGAGCGCCCCCTGCAGGCGCAGACCCGTACTGGGGTGTGTGTGGGTGTGTGTGACATGATCCTGAGAAAAGGAACCACGAGCGCAGACCCTGCCTTCGGGAAGCTCCCAGTCTGAAGGGGGAGGCACGGCCCCGCTCTAAGAAAGCTCCCCTCTTCTTTCATCACAAAGAAACACAGCTCCTGCGGCAGAGTGTCCCCGTCAGACGGACAGACGGACAGATGGACACACACACCCCCTACACAGACATAGGTGTATAGCACTACCTGATATTTTCACAGGAAATAAAATTCACCCCCCTCTGCGGTAACCACCCCCGCCCCCAGCAGGATCCTGCTCTGTACAACAGCCCGGCACGCAGAGACGTCGTCACACTCAGCAAGCGTGGTGGCCGCGGTCTCCCGCCCCCCAGCCTGCGGTCTCTCTCGTGCACCACAACCGCCTCTCCAGGGCTTTCCGAGTCGGCGGCATCAGCTGGGCACGAGCTTTCCCCGTGTGTCCCTGCCTGCTGCGTCTTATCTGGCCCTGCCCGTGCACTCCTCACTTCCTCTGACTGTCACAGTGATTCGTCCTTGTCTTATCTCTGAGCCCCCAGGGCAGGGGAGAGAGCAGGGCCTGTGGAGTCCCCCAAGCTCCCTCCAGCCTTGGCCCTGTCCCCTCTGCTGCTGCGAGTCTCCTCTCCTCTGAAAGAGGGGACAACTCAGCCCTGGCCTCACGAGGGCAGACTCATGTGGAAGCACTTAGCATAGAGGCCCACAGACAGCAAGCATTCAACCCGCGTTTGCCGAGTGAACAAATGAGTGATTGAATGAATGAATGAGCCAATGCTTGTTCCTCGCAGCAGCCTGGGAGTGCAGGTGGAACTACATCATCAGCCATTAACAGCGGGCGTGCGGGGCACCGAGCACCCATTGGGGTGAAAGGTATTGCCGAACCCACACCGTGGGCCGACGCGACCAGGGCTCTCACACACGCTACACAACTGCACTGTCCTTCTCCACACAAAGAAGCATGGAGCGCACTGGGTAGGGCCAGAGACCGGGTCCACCTGGGAAGGCTTCCTTCCTCTGGGAGGTGTTAAAAGCTGCTCAGTGCTGGCTGCCTTTGGCCTGTTTCCCAGGAGCCAGTGATAACTCAGGTAGGGGCGATTCGACAGGCAAATCACACAGGGAGTTGGAATAAACCTCGACATACCCGGCCCCACCTTCCTGTCGCCCCTGCACACTCCCTCTCCTGCAGGGACCCCAGTGTTCTGAACTGGGGGTGCTGGGTGGTGACAGCGACCCCTTTGCACCACTGCTCCTCCCCCGGCCCCTCCACGAGTCCATCCGCCTTGGCTTTGGGCCTGGGGACCACATCCAAATCCCTGACACTGGCACCGTGGAAGGCACTCAGCACCTTCCTGCCACCCCGCCCCAGTCTGGACACTCTCGGGGACACCCCCACCTCCTACAGCACCTCCAAGGGCAAAGGGGAAGGGACGGTGGCAGGCCAGGAGGTGAGAAGAACTGTGTCCTAGAACCCTCTCTCTCGGCAGAGCCCTAGCTAGGCGGAGCGGAATGAGCACGAGCAGGGCCGCCTCCGATCGCCCTCCAAGCGCTGCTCCCACGGGGAGACCTGAATGTTAACAAGAGCGCCCGTGTGCTGGGCATTTGCTGTGTGCCAAGCACTGGGCCAGATCACAGGTGCCTTTCCGACACCTTGACACTGTTATGCCCATTTTGAAGCTAAAGCACACAGGGCCATCCCGCTGGTGAGCGGAGCAGGGATTCGAGCCCGTGTCTGCTTGAAACATGCACGTTCCTCAGCGCACACGTGTGCCAGGACAGGGTCTCTGCAGCCCCCAGGGCAGCCTGGTGCTGCCTTTGGCCGGAGCAGCCTAGTCGATTTACCCCGGCTGCTGAACACCTTGGGTTTCTTTAACGTGTGCCTTGAGGAGAAAAAGGCAGAAAGCCCTGCCCTAGAACCTCCTGCCCCCCAGAGGGTGGGACAGAAAAGGCTGTGGAGATGAAGTGACAAAAGCCCCAATGTGGTTCCTCATTGTCTGCCGGGCTCATGGCCTGCCCTTCTCCAGGACGGCCTTCCCCGGCCACCCCCGTCCTCTTTCTCCCCCGAGCGCCTGCTGACCTCAACTCTGGTCCTCTGTGGATGCTCCCAGGATCATCCGCTACCGCGAGTCCACTTTTCAGGTGCACCTGGCTGATCTTCTGCTGACGTGGTCATCACCATTTTGCCCTGACTGCCTCGCCAAGGACCCCGCACATGGCATTTCCTCACCCGCAGCATTGAGGATCATCTCCATACTCGGGGATTCTGTCCCGCCCTCCCCAGCCAGAGTCCCTGACTTCTGCGCTGAGCCCCACCATCTTCCCCATCAAGCCCCCACAGATGGGCTCCCAGAAACCACAGCTGGCGGACGGGAGGGAAATGGGGCAAACCACTGCTTCTTCCCCAGAAAGACGGGAAACCAGAAATAGGCTTGGAGGGGCTGCCCAGCCTGGGGCCTTAACATGCCCAGAGTTCTGTTCATTCCCTTAGAGTCAGAAACCCCCCAGCTGTGGCCCCTGGAGAGGCAGTAAGGGGGTTCGGAGGGAGGTGGCCTGGGCTGAGGTCCCCGCACCAGCCGTCACTGGCTGGTGGTCGCAGGCAAGCCCCTCCCAGTGAAAAGCTGGAGTTTCCTCATCTATAAAATGGGACGATGCCAGTACCCCCCTCGCAGGGTCAATATGAGATGGTGCAGATGCAGTGCTTGAGCACAGTTCTTGCCACATGCCAATCATCCAATGAATTCTAGCCGTGACTGTTACTGGTCACAGCAAACTCCTCAGTGTGTCTCTCTGGGCCCATCAGGGGGCCCATCCAGGCTGGGCCCCAAGAATAGACCTTCCTGATGAGCTAGTGTCCTTCTGGAAGAAGGTCACAGTCCAGGGAATGACAATTTCAACAAGGAAGGCATCCCCACCTTGGAGCAGACAGGAGTGGCAGAAAGCTGGGCACAAGCTGCTTTGCTGGCCCTAGCCTCAGATTTGCATCTCACAATTAATTAGAGTGGTGGTCCCCGACCTTTTTGGCACCAGGGACTGGCTTCACAGAAGACAATTTTTCCACTGACTGGGGTGGGGGGCGGTGGTTTCAGGATGATTCGAGCGCATTACGTTTATTGTGCAGCCAAACCTCTCTGCTCATAATAATCTGTATTTGCAGCCGCTCCCCAGCGCTAGCATCACCGCCTCAGCTCCACCTCAGATCATCAGACTTTAGATTCTCATAGGAGCATGCAACCCAGATCCCTCGCACGCGCAGTTTACAGCAGGGTTCTTGCTCCCGTGAGAATCTAATGCCGCTGCTGATCTGACAGGAGGCGGAGCTTAGGCGGTGATGCCGGCGCTGGGGAGCGGCTGCAAATACAGACAAAGCGTGGCTCACTGCTGTGCAGCCAGCTCCTAACAGGCCACGGACCAGAATCGCTCTACAGCCCCGGGGATTGGGGACTGCAGAATTAGAGGGAACCCCAATCCCCCAGGGCTGGGGAGAATTCAAGATAGAGGGGCACAGGCCTCCCTTGGAGGTCTCTGGAGGAGAAAGATCCTGGCAGAGAAGGCTGAGAACGGGACACAAAGAAAACCTCAGCTCCGGAGCTGCCCTGTTGTTGAGTGGCTGGGCCCAGCCCCCACCTGCCTGCCGCCGGCCTGCCTGTGGCCTGCTCTGGCATGGCTCCGGGGGGCGCGATGCCAACCCCTGAGCTCGCCCCCCCACCGTGTCCTTTCACTACTTCCAAAATAACTCTCTGCTCATTGCCCAAGTTTGGCCTGTCGGGTGTTTTTCTCCTTCTAAGACCCGTTCTCCCACGTCCGAAGGGTGGGAGGAAAGGCCTTAATTGTCGTTAGAATCTGGGGACCACCCCTTTTTTTGCCAATGGACTAGTTAGCACAAAGGGGCTCCCACAATTCTGAGAATCAGCGAATCCATTTCAGTTGGGCTCAAAGAAGTTCTCATTTCCAACACAGGGGAAGGAGCTGGAAATTCCTCCCCGACTCCCACTTGTTTTTCATTCACAATGTTGTCCAAAGCCTCAGCCGGACTACTTGATCGTGGCCCTGTTCCCAATAGATAGGTTACAAGCCTAAAGTCACACGGCCCATTAGTGATGAGCTCAGAGGATCCTTACGGCCCCTCCAGGGATGTCCGGGAAGAAATGGGGCACTCATCCCGAACCCCCATCACCCCTGCCTTTCCCTGGGCCAGACCAAAGAAGACTCTAATTCCAAGGAACTCTGTTTCTGGGAAGAAACTGGACTCTCCAGGTGGTGCGGACCTGGAAGCCCAGACTCTTCCTCTCTGGAGAGTCTCCCATCAGGCGCCGGGCCTGGCTCCGTCTCCTCCAGGCATCCCGGGAGGAGGATTACTTCCTCCATTGTCCCCGGAGCCCAAGAGCAGAACTGGCTCCTTGAAAGGCCCACTTCCCTAAGGCCGGTGGGAGAGAGCTTTAGGAGCAAGGAAGGAGGGAAGGACAACCTCCTCATGGGGCTCTAGAAGGTGAGACTCTGGTATCTGAACTGCCCCCAACCCAAGTCACAGGTAGCTCTGCCAGTCCCTTTCTGGGCCTCAGCAGTTCATGTGTAGTCGAAGGTGTTGAGAAAAACAACATCGATAGTAAACATTTGTAAGCACTTGTACAATAAAAGGCAGGCTGCTTCGCTTTCGTTGTCTCGTTTGCTCCTCCTTACAACCCTTCAAGGTAGATGATGCTATTAGTGTGTCCATTTTAAAGATTAAGAAACTGAAACTTCAGAGAGGTTAAGTGATTTGCCCAAAGACACACAGGCTCATCAACGGTGGGGCTGAGACTCCCGAGCCCACAGAGGCCGGGCCTCCCCACTCGGGCACTGCTGTGCCCTGTCTGTCCTCCCCTGGCGCGCACGGGTGGGCGCAGGAAGCAGGCTGCCGCGTGTGGGGCCATCGGGGTTGAGAGCCCATGGAATGGGGGGAAGGCGGGGTTGAGGGGGTGGGCTGGGGGCCAACTCTGCTCTGAGCCAGGCTTTCTTCTCCTCCGCCAGCCGCCCCACCCGGCCGCGCCCCACGCCCGCCGCTGCCAGAGCCGAGAGGTTTCCTTTTTCTTTTGCCTAGGGCTGTTTCCTGCCTTTCCTTTGAACTGGGGTGTTGGCTCCCTTACACGCTCACCCACCTCCGGCGACCCCCCAGGTGTGCCCTCTGAGGGGCCCATGTTGCCAGGCTCTGCTTTGGGGTAAGGCTGGCACAGGAGGTTCCCAGAGGACCCCATTCCTGGAATCACTCTGCCCCTCGTCACCTTTTCTGCTCCACCCTGGTCTGGGTGCCGCCTGCGTCCTGCACCTCACTCCTTCCTTCCCCCACTGCCTGCTGCCAAGCAGCTCTCCCGGCTCTCCCGGGGAGCGTTCTCCTTCCCGCACCAGGAGCAGATCAGAGCAGATCGCTCCCTGCCTCTCCCACTTTCCAGTTTTTCAGCCACAGTGTGGGCACACTGAGATCCAGAGAAGTTTTGGGACTTGCACAGGGTCTCATAGCAACTGAGGGACTAAGGATTAGAACTCACAAACCCCACGTTCCCGGTGGGAGGGGTCAGCTTCTTAGAATCTACTAGAAAGGGTGACCGAGACTGGGCCTGGGAAAGGTAGCCTAGGAAGTAAGACACAAGACCTGGCACGGTGACCCGCCCAACCCGTCCTCCCCAAGGCCGGCTCTGCCCCGCTGAGGCCACATGTCTCTCTGCTTCCTCACCTGGTAGCCCCTGTAGGGACCCATCCAGAACATGCTGGGGAGCAGGCTGGGGGCTTCGTCAGTTGCTCCTTTTCCCCGCCATGAAGCTCTAAGACTCTACTGGCCAGGAAGACATTGAAGCTACTCTGGGTTCCCAGGACAGCTCATCTCGTCTCCTTGCCAGCCACTGTCCTCCCTCTCACAGCCCCTGACACACACACCCCATACCACAGCTTTCACAGAACAGTGCTGGCTCCAGGACCTCCTCCTCCAGGAAGACTTCCATGACTAATGTTTCTTGGCCCTGATCATCCTAACAAGAACACTGACTAACATTAATAGAGCTCTTTCTATGGGCCTGATGTTATGCCAAGCCCTCTTACAAACATTAGCTCAGCAAATCCACACAACCCTAGGAGGTAAATATTAGCTCATTTATAGATGAGGAAGGAAACTGAGTCACAGAGGGGCTGATCAGCTGGCCCGGGTTCACACAGCTAGTAGGTGATGACTCGAACCCTGCTCTCTGTGGCCAATACCTGCGCTCTGAACCCGTCTGCTGTCTGCCCCCAGCATCCTGACTCCATCTGTTTGGTCCTAGACATCCCAGGCTGCAAATTACCCTGAACACACACACACACACACACACACGCCCCATCTGGCCTTCCAGACAAGTCCAGTGATTATCACGGGCAATCTTAAAAGGAGTGACTTCCCGAGCAAGCAAGGAGCAGTCTGACGCAGAGCTTGTGCTCAGTGGCGGCCCCTCCCTCGGCCCTGGTGGCAGTGCGTGATAGAAATGCGTGCTTAGGGATGACTGCAAGCGTGTGAGCCTTAGGTCTTTTACAGCTAACTGCCAAGACACCTTTCCTCACACCACTTGGTTCCCAACACTGTACGTCTTTGGGGACAAAAGAAGGGACTCAGAGTACCTACCCATAAGTTCCTGCTCAAAGCCTACTCTGGGTATTACCTGTCCAACAAGTGTTTGCTGTCTGTATGTTCCTGTCCCCTCGTCGCGTACATAGGTGGCGGAAGAGAGCAAGAGGCATCGTGCCTTCTCATCACCATCAGGGTGGAATGTCCCCAGCGCCGGGGCCCCACCTCCCCCAGGTCCATTCCCAGAACGAGCCCTACCCAGGGAGAAAGTCCAAACCCCAGGGAGTCTCGAAAGCCTCTCTGAAACTACAGTTTGGGAGGAGACTTTCAAAGAGAGAGACACTCGAAGGACTGTGGGTATATAGAGTCTGTTCTCCCAACCATTATCAAACAGGGCTGGCACCGAACCCCAAAGTAGTAATAGCTTTTGGACATGCGTGTCAAGGTGAAGGGTACCAGACGGATGTAAAGAAGACTTTCTGGTCTTCCCTAGAACCGAGATGCAGGGAGACAGAGGCTGCTACCTCACGAGAGGTATTGGCTAGAAGGAGGGAGAGGTATTGGCTAGAAGGAGAAAATCTCACAGCCCTGGGGTGGGGAGCAAAGGCGGAGTACTTTGTATAGGGGCAAAGTCGAGAAATGTGTAAAAAGATGCACAGGTGTCTCCTGGAGCCCAGAATTCCTGGTGCCTCCGATGGCTCCATCTATGGCTCCTTCTACAGATCTTTAAGTGCTCTCTGGCCTGCTACTTCCTACACATCGAAGTGTTTTAATCTTACTTTTTCCTTCTCAACGCTGTCAGGAGGACTCAGGTACCCACCCTCCGCCCAACCTTGTCCCCCAGTGTTCACCAATTGGCTGGGCCCGAAGACCCCAGAGCCAGCCAAGCATTATACCAAGAGCTGCCTCTGCAGTCAGCTCCCCCCCACACACCTCTCTTCCTCCTGCCACAGACCACCTCCTTGAGTTCCACACTCACCCCCTGGGCTCAATGTCCCTGCTGTGCGGAGAGGCCTGGGAGCTTGCCTCCACCTCCACGGGGCACCCACAGGAGGCATGATAACAATAGCCACCATTTCAGAGCCACGCCTGGGTGTCAGGCACTGTACTGGGTACTTTACACGGACATATTATCTCATTTAATCCTCCCAGCAACCCACTTCCTTCCCTCCACATGCACATGAAGAACCTGAGGCTAAGAGGTGTTCAGTGACTCTCAGCAGGTGGCAGAGCTAGGAAGGAAACAAGGTTTGGGTGGTCCAGACAGAGAGGCACTGCTGGTTATGTCATCAGACGCAAACTGCACTGTCCTCAGCAAGACCTGGGCTACACGGGGCACGGCCGGGCTGGGCATTTCCTAACACCGTTGAAAAGGGGATGAGCCCCAAGACCTCCCTGCCCTGGCTCTTCTCCCCCCGCCTTCAGATGCAGAAACCTGTTCATGCACCATCCAGATGGGACCCCTCCACAGCCCAGGGCAGGGGGTCTGGACCTCTCCCACCTCCCTTAAAATTCCAGACCCTGCTGCTAAATTCCCCCCACTGCCTTGGGACCCATACTCCGTCTCCGCCCCTCGCCCATTCTCGGAAGCACGCTCTGAGTCTAAGAGAGAGGGGAGGTACAGGACCAGCACAGAAAACCCCACCTCTGCTGAACCCAGATGTAGACTTCATAGCTCCAAGGGAATTTTGATGACACAGTGGGAAAAGTCTTCTATCGGCATGGATGGTGGCACGCTTGAATTCCAAAGGCGCACTGTGCCTCCTTCCCCAAGTCCTTCCGGAAGAAGGACCATCACCCAGTCTAGAAAGGCTGGGAAAGAAGGCCCTGGACCCGTCACCCTCTGGAAGGCCCCAGTTCCCCACCCCTTCAACCCAGGCAAGGAGCCTTCCTTTGGCTCCCCCAGTGAAAAGCTCTACAGAAGTCATCTTTAAACTCTTTTTAGCCACAGGACCCTGTCTTCAAACGAGACACATCATAGACACCCAGTATATACAACTGCTAAAAGCAAGGCTGCCCTGGGTGTAGCGAGGGTGGGGCCGGAGCCCGCCCTCCTCTGCCAGCTGCTGAAGCTCCCGTGGGCTCTTAGGTCTGTGTCCTGTATTCCGGGGTTTGCCTCTGCCATCACCCCTGGACCGTGAAGGATGCAATTTGCCCTTCTGGAATAAGGACATTATTTCTTCCTCCTCACTCCCTCCCCTGGCCCACAGTCTGTGCCTTTTAGAGTGGAGGGGACACCCCAGCTGGGGACAGGGAGACGGGGAGGGAAGCCCGATGAAGAGGTACATTCTGGGACTACATCCCACCAAGACGCGGCTAACACTGAGTGCCCTGGTCTTGTTTAGCTCAACAAATTCTTACTGGACCCCCATAAAGACTAGCCCAGCCCCCTCTTCCTCAGAGCTCCCAAGTCCTGGAACCCCAAGGCCATGAGGGGCCTGTCTCCAGCCAGAAGGAGCTCTGGGGTTCTACCCCAGCCTTCCTGCCTGCTCTGCCTCCTCTGGGAAAAGATGGTGGTGCCTGGGCAGGGCTGGGCTGGAGGAGGTCTCGTTCCCCAGAGCAGGGGGGGCGGGGTCTGGAATGTGCTCGCACACCCTCCTCCTGCCCAGGAGGTGAGCAGCCAGAGTCCCCCTCGGGTTCTGAGGGGAAGCTCCTGGGAACCATCCTCATGAAGGCCGCCCCCAGTAGGGTCCCCTTCACGCGCCGTCTCACCCCAACTCAGACGCTAAAAATGGTTCTCTGGTTTTCAGCCTTGGCGCCTGCCCACAAATTAGTGTCTCCAACACTGCCTCTTGGGACATGACTTCAGGGAGGCCCCTCGGGGAGCAGGAGGCCTCAGTGAAGGGAGATGGTGCTGGCAGAGCCCCTTTCTAAGGAGACAAGAGTGGGCAAGGCCCCCCTCCCAGCTCTGGGACCCCCCACCAAGGCCACCCAGCCTCAGTGTGACAGCTCTGCTCTCCTTGCCATGGCAAAGAAAAGACATTATTTCCACTCCACTGGGGCAGCTCCCCTCACCTCCACCACCCATTCAGTCAGCTTTGCCCTAGCCACCTTCCTGGGCACTGACTACCCTGCTGGAGGAGAAAGCAGCAAGAGTAAAAGAGGCAGCCAACCCCATGTCCCTCCTGCCAGGGTCCAGAAGCACCTTGCCAAGCCTGGGCTCCCACAGTGCACCTCAAGCACAGGGGCCAACTGGGAAACCAAGCAAGGGACACCTGGGCTCACTACTTGCCTGATCCTGAGTTCCAGACTCTTCTCCCCTCCCCAGTCCCGCAGCAGTGGACTCAGAAAGGGAAGAAGCCTCCCGAGGGGGGATGCCCACGCCCCAGGGCACCAGCCCGGCAGGTGCCCTAGACTGAGGCAGGGACGGGGCGCCCAGCGCCGCCGGCGGAGCGGGAGGGGCAGGAGGGACGCGCAGGGCAGTACTTACAGGTAAGCCGTCAGGGGGTCGAGGTCCCGCGGCACTGCGGCGAGCCCGAGCTCAGAGCAGTCAGCCGACAGCATGATGCCGTCCTCCTGGCAGTGGCAGGGGGCCGGGCAGGCGGCCGGCCCCGCGCGGGACTGGGGGGCGCCACCGGCACCCGCGGAGGCGCACAGCGCGGCGCACAGCCACAGCGCCCGCAGCCCGAGCGCGCTGGGCATCTCGGGGGCCGGGCTGCCGGGCACCTGGCGGGCGGGCGGGCGGGTGGCCGGGCTGCGCCGTCGGTGGGGACCGCCCCGCGGGCTCTGCTCGGCGTCGGCGGCTGCGGCGGGAGCGCGGGGACGAGCAGTCAGAGAGGGGCAGGCATTGTCGAGTGATCTTCGTTATTCGGTTTCACAGGCTGGGCTTGGCAAGGGAGGGAGACCCAGGCGGAGGAGGAGTCAAGGAAACTTTCTACGCTGCAGTTCGCTCCCTTTCCCTCCTTCCTTCCCAGCTGGCAGGAATTTCATCCAGGAAAGAAAAAAAAAAGGGAGAAAGCAAAGAAAGCCAAGCGAAGCTCAGCGTGTCCCGGACCTGCACTTGTTCGGAAAGGTGCCCCAGGGCCTGGGCTAATGGGGCTCAGTACCCTCTTGACTTAGGGGACAGCCACAGGGCCCCATGGCACCCAGAGGAGGCCCTCAGAGAGAGACCACAGAGCCCCCATAGGCCCCAATCCCTCCACCACGTTGCGCACCAGAGCGAACTGCGCCAGGAGAAGTGATTTGCTCAAGGTCGCACAGCTGATGGGGCAGCCACAGAACGGGAACTCGGACCAGCCCTCCCCGCCCGGCCTCCTGGGGCAGGAGAGGGGCAAGCGAGGGGCTGTCCCGGAGGGGTCAGGCTGCGGAGGGTGCCAATGCCAGCTGGGTGAGGGGCGAGGGACAGTGGGGGCCTCCTCGCCGCGGGGCCGTGCCCCACTCCAGAGAAACGGGGGGCGGGGGTTCCACCCACTGAGTGTGTCCCGGAGGGAGCGCGGTCATGCAGCCTCAGTCGGGTCTCGAGCCTCGGGAGCGCCGGGAGCCCCGCCGCGGGACCCAGGGCCCAGGACGCGCGGTCCGCCCAGCTGGCTGTCAAGAGGCCGCCCGAAAATAGGCAGGCTGGCGCCACCTGGAGGCTGGCTGCTGCCGCTGCGGCTCAGCCACGCGAGGCGCAAATCCCACCGAGGCCCGTCCTGGCCAGCCCCAGCGGCTCGGGGAGCAGGGAACGGCGGTTAAAACTGGGGTCAAGCCCCTGTTCTCTCCCGAGACCATACGGGGCTGGCTGTGCTCCCTTCGTGTAGCCGCTTGCTTTCTCTGGTCTCTCCCATGCTGAAGCAAGCCCCGCGCAGAGCTGGAGCAGGTCGTGTGCCTCCCTCCTCCCATTTTTGCCCTGTCTCCCCGTGTCCGTGCAGAGTGTACACCAGAAACCCGGGGCCCTCAGAGGGATCCAGGATTCCCTCCGCCCTGTGCCTCCACATCCCGGGACCCTCTCATTAATGCCTCTCCACTCTGCTGAGCTCCCAGGGTCAGAGAGTCTGCACGGCTGCATCAAGAAGCAAGCAGACCCTGGCCCTAGCCCTCCAGCCGGGGCCATGGCCTGGAAAGTAGATGACCCTCATAGGAAGGCGCGAGGCTGGCCCTGCACGGAAAGACCCACAGATTGAGTCACCTCTGCCCTGTGCAGAAAGCCACCTCAGGTAGGCCTGCACTGTCGGCCTCACTCATGCATAGCCTTGGTCCATCCCCGGCTCCTTTGCAGCTCCTGCTGCTCCAATGTGAGGAGCCCAGGTTGGAAAAACCACGGCTGAGCCCTGAACAGCCCCATGAGACAGGCTTGGGCAGCTCAGAGCTGAGTCTCCATGTGAGGGTCATTATGAGGCCAACCCCCTGGGCTCCCGACAAACACAGTGTATGAGGACTTTGACATTCGATCCTCCTGGGGAGAGCACCAGAGCCTGGCCTCATTCTGGAAGGCTCCTGATTGAGCAGAAAGCAATGCCTCTGTTCCCCTTCTTCAGCCAAGCCTGAGAAGGACACTCCCCTGACCTCTGACCCCTTGCACATTACTAGGAACTCAGGTTGGCCCAGGAGCTTTGCCCTCTTCCCCATCTGGGAGGTCTAACTCCATTTCGGGGATGCCTGCTCTGATTTGTCCAAGCTTCCTCCCAGGGCCCTCTGTCAGGGGCAGTCAGTATCCAGCATCGGACACCTGCCATCCAGAAGCTTGCAGTCCCACCAGAGAGGCAGGCAGGAGCTCACAAGGCCACCAGTGATCACGCACGTGGTGTGTGGTCCAGTGCTAAAGTGTGCCGAACAGTCCCCACCCTCTTTTCTGCTCTCTGCCTTCTCCTCCTGGTTTTTCCCTTCTCCACATCCCTCACCGCCGTCTCCCCACCTCCCTCCAGTGTGGAGTGTGGAAGGGAGGGGAAGGGAGAGCAAAAGAGCAGGGAAGACTTGGCCACTCTGCCTGAGGGGTGCCTCCAGCATCTGCCTTCCAAATCACAGTGTGACTCTAGCGCCTCCACCCTGGCAGGGACTGAGGGTGGCCCCAGGAGCTCTGGCAGGCAGGGAAGGATGGGGGTGGCGGGAGAAGGGAGCGGAGGACGGGATAAATCCTGCTGCACACGGGCGGTGGGCGTGACGGGAAACTAGAGGTGGAGAGAACGAAGTCTGAGAAACTGGGAAACCGAAGGATCAGCGGGGCGATGGCTGCTCCAGGGAAAGCCACTAGTGTACCAGCTGCAGGTCACCCAGTTCAGCCAGAGCCCAGGGCCCGGCTCCCCAGGCCCAAGTGCTGGCCCCATGTCAGAGGACGGACAGGCAGAACACGCCCAGCCTCAGGCTCGACCACGTGTCTTTATTCCCCGACTCTGCCCTTTCCCAGCACAGGGGCTAGTGGAGGCTGCTCTTCCGGGGAGGCCAGTCCCCCAGGCTGGGGCTGGCTGTCCCTGCTGATGGGACACAGGTCTCTTCTGCTCCAGCACAGCACAGCGACCGGCACCGGCTCAGGGCAGCCGATCCACCGGCGCGCTGCTCAGACAGTCGTACAGGTAGATATACTGCTCCTGGGGGTAGACACGGGGTAAGAGCCTCACTCTGCCTGCCCACCCTGAGGAGGAGAAGGGCTCCCTGTGTCTCCCACCCCTGGGGCTCCACGTGGGAGATGGCACAGCAGTCCACAGCGCCACCTGGTGGCTGCTCCATGGCACTGCCTAGAAGCCAGGGCAGAAGGTTGCGTCTCTCTCCACCCCTTCCCGCAACCCAGCCCTTGGTCGCCTCTCACCAGCGTTGGGGTCATGAGGCCACAGGCCTGTGACTGCTGCAGGGCCACGTCAAAGACGTCCACAGTGCACTCAGCGCCTGCCTGCTGCAGCAGCTGCTCCATGGCCAGGAAAGTGCCCAGCTGGGCTGCGCCCTTGCTGCAATTGACCTGGAGTTGATGGGACACCTGGAGGAGGTGGGGCGGGGTATCCAGGGATTGGGGAAACCCAACCTGGGCCCAGGAACTCGGAAGGGACGCTGCATACTTGGCCAGCCAGCCAGCCTGGGCCCAGGCAGGGAGGGAGTGAATCCCTACCATATCCCTGAGGACAGGGCAGGGTGTGGAGAAGACAGGGGCACTGGGAGACCCATGACCTTTTGACCCATAACCCAAGAAGGGCTCAGTGAGATGTGAGGCCCTGACAGAGAGGCAGGGAGGGTCTCCCAGTGCCCGTTCCCCCCAGCTCTTTGTCCAACAGCACCTGGAGTGGCTAAGCAGTGTGCCCGGCTTCTTGTTCCTGCCCCGGGAGCAGCACTGGCCCACGGCAGCCAGGAAGGCCAGCAGGGTGGCGGTGGGCAGCTCACGCCCAGGCTCCCAGTTTGGAAACTGCAGTCGCTGCACCTGCCTCTCCTTCCCGCTCTCCCCCTGGAGCAAGACATGGTCAGCATCGGTGCCAGGAAGGGCAGCGGGAAGCCCACACAACCCACCATCCCATGCCCTGTGGCCCTAACACCTACATGTGTGACCCGGAAGAGGGTACAGGGCCAGCCTGCTGTGTTGGCCTCAGCCATCCAGTGCACTGTCACCGTGTCTGTGACAATGGGCCGTATCTCCGTTGGCCACAGCTCCTGCAGCTGGGATGGAATCAGGGCTGTTCAGGCAGCTTCCTGAGGTTTCTGCCCCTGCCCTCGTCACAAACACCACCACCAACTCCTCCCAGCCCCCGACCCAACTCCTGAGCCTCCCCTCCTCTGTCCCTCTGCTCCCTCACCTTCTCCAGGGCATCGAGTGGGCACAGGGAGACCAGCACGTGAGCCCCATGCTGCCACACCAGCTCCCAGACTCCTCTGGCCCTGCGGGGCCGGTCAACACCACGTGATCACGGCCAGAAGGCCCGCCCTGCAGACCACAGCTCATTAGCTCCCAGGGACTCAGGGTGTCCCCCGCCAAGCCCACAGCTCTAGGAGCCCCCAGCAGCCTCAGCCCCAGCCCAGAAAGCACAGATGGCCAGAGAGGGCAAGCAATAAGGCGGGAAGACCAGCATCATCTCACAGGGAAGAGCCAGGCTTCTGGCATGT
>RJWJ010030289.1:0-20014 GCA_004363605.1 Indri indri | reverse complement strand
CAGTAAACAAAATAATTTTTATAAAAAAGGAAAGAGGCCGGGTGCGGTGGCTCATGCCTGTAATCCCAGCACTCTGGGAGGCCGAGGCGGGCGGATTGTTTGAGCTCAGGAGTTCGAAACCAGCCTGAGCAAGAGCGAGATCCTGTCTCTACTAAAAATAGAAAGAAATTAATCAGACAACTAAAAATATATAGAAAAAATTAGCTGGGCATGGTGGTGCATGCCTGTAGTCCCAGCTACTCAGGAGGCTGAGGCAGAAGGATTGCTTGAGCTCAGGAGTTTGAGGTTGCTGTGAGCTAGGCTGATGCCACGGCACTCTAGCCCAGGCAACACAGTGAGACTCTGTCTCAAAAAAAAAAAAAAAAAAAAAAGGAAAGAAAAGAAAAGAAAAAGAACATTCTCTTTACCTTTGTGGAGCTTGCATTGTATCAGTGGGAGAAATACGCTACACTGTTGATATACTAAATAAGTATTATATTTAGTGTGCTAAAATGTGATGTGTTGTAGTAAATTTTTATAATTTTATGTTGGCTCAGCATCTATTTTGAATATAGGTTTAACTTGCTCATATCAGAAGCAAGGCTTAGTGACACTTGATGCAGTTTCCCCTTCTCTGCCTCCTCCCAGGTCCACTATAGGGTTGATCCAGATTTGTGCCTTGTATAACTGCCTCCTGGTGGCCACCTTCCTATGGGACAGCTAGAAATAGCAGCCCACTGACCCCATGTCCCACATGGACTGTGTAAATATACTGAAGTAGCCGCCTCTCAGCCACAGCATGACTCCATGGGACAGGCGTGCTTTCTCTAAACCCACCGATTAGAATGCCCCTAGAGAAACCTGCTTGGGTAACACCCTGGACCCCAATAAAGGCTTTGGCCTACAGGTCCCTCTCTCTCTTGCTCCCCACCTGCTGGTTGAATGCATGTGTCCAGTATGGATCACTTCTTTTTGTCAGCTCTCTTCTCTCTGGACCTGTAAGTGCTAAACTGCTTCTGGTATTTTGTGTATTTTTTGAGTTTGACACACCCAAGCCTTTCTTCTTTCAAGGTTGGAGCTCTCCTAGAGAGAGGCTGTCTTGGCAGAAATAAACTAGACACAGGTCAGACAAAAACCACAAGGATGTCTGCCCATATAAACAAGTTTCTGGTAATAGGAACACCTGGACATAGGTTGAACACTTAAACATTAGATCATATGCCAGGATAAAGAAGTATCTTGTGAAAGGCACACTGTAAATATCCATAACCTAAATCAAATCCCCCAGTGCCCCTTCAGGGCAGGGCTGGAGTTTATAGCTACCCTCTTAAGAGAGATCTCAGAACACGCACGCACACACACACACACACACACACACACACACACACACACACAGACACCCAAAAGTGCTTTTGGCAAAAGAAAAGCATAGCAAGATTATGTTTTTATGTTGCTGTGATTATTCTCCAGTTTGATCATGGAGTGAAATGAAAAGTCTTACTTTATCCTTGTTGATTAATGGGCAAGAAGATGGGAGATTAAGGAATGAGAGACACCGAAGTCTCCTCACCCCCATGAATAAATGGAAGACTATATACCTACAAAAGATACTTTGAACTCTATACACACAGTGCCTATAAATTATCAAAATTTCAAGGTAATATTTTATAAGAGAATTTACAATTATTCAGTTTATGCAGTACCTAACCAGTAATAGAATGTGATAAAGGTTCAATAAACTTTTATAATCCCGTAGAGCAAAGCCATATCCAAAAAAGGTAATGCTATTGTAACAGAGGGAATGGCCTGGAAAAAAAAAACATCAAAAATATTTCCTGTCTCATTGAAACTTCCCCTACTCTTTTTGAGAACTTCAAGCCTGCATCCATGTCTCAGGCCAGTGGTTGTGAGGGGCAGGGTAAGTCATTTGTTTATTTACAACAGGAGATGGCCCAGCCCTGACCTTGTAAAGGGACGTCCTGGGCAGAGGTCATGAGATTGTCTTCAGTGGAGATGAGATGATTGGAATCATCAACTGTAGTTCAACAGTAATTGCCTGAATCTGAGAACCCATCCTATAACACCTTGACTACCACACAAAAAAATCAGAAACTTTTCCTTGGGGCCACAGTGTTTTATTATGAAAATAGAATAAAAACTTCAAGTGTAATTTAAAGATAAACATAAATAGAAAACAATTTATTGACATATTCATTTAATCCATATTTTTAGAATTAAATTGTCAATATTTATAGTAACAATAAATAAATAGTAATAAAGACATCAACAATGAAGATTTTACATATGCTTCACATGTCCCTGGGGTCAAAACTAGAGTGAGTTAAATATAACTCTCAAGATAGTTAATGTGTTAAAAAGCTCTGCATTTCTGCTAGTGTTCAGGAAATTTGGATTTTGAGATGAGAAGGTCCACCATGTTTCTTCCTTTGCTGGCAAAGTAGTAAAACTTCTCTTTCCTCCTCCCCACACCACTTGTCCTTATTCTTCTGATTCGGCGTCCTGGACAAGTGCTGAGTTTTTGGTAACATTATTGTTGTATGTCATCCAACTCCAAAGAAAGCTAAAATAAACCCTTGAATCACAGGCATTTCTCTGTGTGACAATTCAACAATAATCAGTCCTTAAATGGAACTACCGCATCTCTTCTATGTTATTTGTAAATATTAATAATTTGAACTGTGTTTAGATCTCTGAGATTCACCTTTGTATTTCTTAAAGTAGAAGTGAAAATAAATGGCCTGTACATCTACATGTATGGTAAATATCAAATTACATAACATACATGAATAAGAAAAACATGAAGAATTTATATTCAAATAAAAATTAAATTTATTAGGACAAGTAGTCTATATATATGAGGTTTCCCCTGGTAAACATGACCTAAAATAAATCAGGAACACAAAATGAAACTCAGTCAATAAAAATGTCAAAGAACTTTTTAAAAGCATGACTATAATTTCATCAAATAAAATGCTACCAGCTGCCTGTTTTTTATAGTTGACCATTTTTATATAAATTGATCATTTCAGTAAGTTGGATAATCAGTACATTTTTTAATCAAAGTATTTACTATATATATTAAAATACACATATGTATATGAATGTATGTATTTATAATTGAGTTGGCTATTGTGTACTTGTTCTTGTAGTATCATTCACCAGCCTCTGTTCACCATTTCCACACCCTTTTCAACCCTTGTTGCCAACTGTTGAGAGAACGTGAAATATAGAATAGCTTGGACAACAGGAATACAAGTGGTGCGATGAACTAAGAATAACTCTTTTATTTTTTTGTCTAGAGTAAGTGGAAGGAAAATGATAAGACGAAATGTAGCACTGACAATAAATGGGAGAAAAGACAACATGCAAGAGATTCTCTGTATTTAGCAAATTTCCACAAGCATTTACAGCTTAGGGAAAACACTAATATGTTTAGCTCCTGAGTTTTTGTGTTAGTGAAATGTAGGTATGTATTTTTATTTCTAAAGTAAAAAAAAAAAATCTTATTTTCAAGCAAGTTTGTACTATTGAATAGGCAGATTCAGGTGCAGGATATGCAGGGGGAAGAAATTCTTTTCAAAATCAATGTTTGATCCTTTCTTAAAAGCACAGTCCTGGTGATAGAAATGTGTACCAGAAATATACATAGCTATAACTTTAATGGAATTTTTTGCACAATCTGGAATTATAATGGTTTGGTTTATGAAAACATTATTTATCATTTATAAGTCTAAAAGTTATCTGGAAATCTTTCACATAATCAAACACAAATTAGAGTTTCAGAGAATTATGACTTATTAGGAAAATTGCCTTTCAGTATAGGGATAAATGATATTCTTAACACATAGACAAATAATGAAACATCCTTCAAAACATTGTAAGACAGATGTATTCATTTCCCAATGACAGTAATGTGTTTACTATAGTCATTTATTCATTAATTCAAAACAATTGTATTTAATATTTAGTATCTGTTATGTTCCGTATTTAAAACTTTAAAATACATTAAAGATGAGAAATATGTATAGAAAGTATTACAAAACGAATTAGAGTGTCATAAACTCTTAAAAAAATAAAGTGGAAAAAAAAACTCTATTCAGGATTACCCAAAAAGGGAAAACCCCAGTCTCAAAGAGCTTAAGTTTCTCAATTTATTTATTATCATGTATATGATTTCTAATGTATACAACATGCTGTGTAAGTGATGGAGGATAAAACAGTGAATAAGTGACATGCAATTCTTGTATTAATGGCATTAAAGTTCATATGAAGACTATATAAGTATATGTGTGTGTGTGTTTGTGAACATTTATTTGTGTGTGTATGATTACAAATGATGTAATTACTATAGTGGAAAAAATACCGAAATCTTTGCTTACAATGAGGTTGAATGGATAATTCAGTCTTAACTATTAAGTAAGCATTTTATAAGTCAGGGCCTATAAAGTCAGGGAAAAAGAAAGAAGGAAAACAAGGTGTGTAGGGGATGGGAAGAAACAAAGAATTCGGTTTTGGGAAGGGTACCTTAGAGAGCCTTGTGAGCCATCATAGAAATGTCAAAAGACAATAAGAAATGCTAGACTGGGATAAAAGACTGGAATGAAGTTGCTAGTCTTCTTCCACAGTGATATTCTTTAAAACTGGGGTTAAAAAATAAGATTGTGTATTTAAAAAATTATATTTCATAGACACTTATATTGTACTTAATAAATGTCAAGCACTTGAAACTTAATTGCATTACTGCAGTGTGCTACCTATGGAAAGACTGGGAACAAAAAGAGTTCCAGCTTGAATCCCAAGTGCCTTCAAAACTGCATGTCTGTTAAGAGGGGAGAAAGTGGTCAAGGACACCAAGAAAGAAGAAACATGTTAGTATAAGAAGGGGAAAAAAAGAAAAAAACAGGAAAGAGAGAGAAGGATTGAGAAAAGGAGAAGAAAAAAAATACATGTGAGACTATAACATATAGGGAAAAATAATATTACTAAAGGAAAGAAGTAAATGCTGCCATGAAATGTAGTGATGTATGATAAAGCGAAATGTATCAAATTTCCCTTGGCTATAGTGTCATGGAAATCAATGGTGACTACAGGAACTTGGGTTTACTGGTGGCAGCAGTTGCCAGCTAGAAATGGGTGTAACAAAATGTACCGGGGAGTAACAAAATAGTGGCTTTATATGAAAACAACTCTAGAGTAGTATGTATGTGAAAATGGCAGAGCATAGGGCAGTAGCTCTAGGCATTATGTGTCACCAAAGGACATAAATGGTGTGGTATTCTAAACCACTGATTCCCCGACAATAGACGTAATCAAAACAACATTCTGCTTTAGCAATAAAATGCTACTCATTTCAGAATTCATTTATTGAAATATATTATCTGTCAAACATTGTACTTGATGATGGATTAATGTTGTGGCTTTATTAACATATAATAATGATTGTGCATCATTTCAATGAG
The DNA here is from genome assembly GCA_004363605.1 of Indri indri. Classification (NCBI taxonomy): domain Eukaryota; kingdom Metazoa; phylum Chordata; class Mammalia; order Primates; family Indriidae; genus Indri; species Indri indri. Next base: position 14,555 of record RJWJ010030289.1, on the reverse strand, counting down.
AAATAGAATTATGTAAGATAACTTAATGGAATTAAATTATTTCCCTATATTTCATGAATAACATTCAAATCTTATAATCTTCCATTCAACATGCCCCTTCAATTCATAGAGCAATATGTGAAAACACAGGAATAGCTTTGTATACTTTGGTTTTCAAAGAAGCAAGCAAAGGTTATTAGAGAAATGGAAAATTCTAAATACAAGTTATTAATCAATTAGATTAAAGTAAAATGAATCAGAGTGTTTTATTATGGAACAAATATTCTCAATATATTTGTACAACTATGATATGTTTATTAAAATCTACTTTGCTTCTTTGCATTTGATTTCAAACATATAATTATCTTCCTGTTAAACCATTAATAACATCTTGATAATAATTCTATTATAGTATGCATTAATTACAAGCCATTTTTATATAAACAACCCATCTCTATGTAGTGGTAACTGTTATTTGTTTTGAGTATTTTTCTAAAGCTTTATATGACCTCTTATTTAAAATATCTTTCTCAATTAGATAAATGTTCATGGTTCCCTGAGCCAAAGGAGTTTGTTAGTATTTCTAAGATGGCAATAGTTTGACTTTGCAATTAATAATGGTGCAAAGTCATATTCACCCAGCTATATCATGCTAGCAATGACTCTCACAAATGATAAGGGAGTCAGAGAGTAAAATCAAAGTCCTGTTGGGTGAAACTAAATACAGTACATAAACAGCCGCTAACTTAAATAAAACATAGAACATACATAAGCCCTGAAAATCTTGTAGCAGATTTAAATATAGTTGTAACATACATTTTCCATATTCTCCATAAAAGTCAAATCAGTGCAACAAATATTTATATTGCATTTAAACAAAAGACAGTGCTAGTTCTATACATAAAACGTTGAGGAGTGTTAGAAATGATTAATCGTAAGATGAGCAAAATTATCTAATTGTAAATTTTTCTACTATATGTATATCTTCTCTTAGACCCTGATTAGTGATTCTAAAAGCTAATTTTAGTCCGAATTCAGTGGCACCACGTCGGCTGGTCTCCGCCTTCTGCACGTTGGTGTTGGCGGCTTTCGCTTCGACACCTTCCACTTGGAGAGCGACCGCGTCCTGAGGGGCCAGCACGGGGAGACCGCGGTGCATCCTGGCGACCTGAGAGGGGAAGATGTCGCACACGAGGACTGGTTCAGTGGCATCCCGGCCATAGGCGCTATTGGTTCGCTGCCACCATCGCGGTGCCGGTGATCAGCAAACTCGGCCTCATCATCCTGGCCTCCCTGCTCCTCTGGCCCAGACCCTCCTTCTATCGCTTGCAGATTTGGAGGCCAATCACTGTCACCTTTTATTTATTTCGCCCTGGGTCCAATAACTTGATTTCTTTATTTGGTCAATTTATATTTCTTGTATAACTATTCTACACGGCTTGAAACGGGAGCTGTTGATGGGAGGCCAGCGGACGATGTATCCATGCTCCTCTTTAACTAGATTTGCATCATCATTACCGGCTTAGCAACGGGTATGCGGTTGTGGATGAGTCTTCTGATCATGTCAGTGCTTCATGTCTGGGCCCAGCTGAACAGACACGTGATTGTATCATTTTGGTTTGGAATATGATTTAAGGCCTGTTATTTACCCTGGGTTATACCTGGATTCAACTATATCATCGGAGGCTCGGTAATCAATGAGCTTATTGGAAATCTTGTTGGACATCTTTTTTTTTTTTTTTTTTTCCCCTAATGTTCGGATGCCCAAAGGACTTGGGAGGAAAAATGTTCTATCCACACCTTAGCTTTTTTACCGCTGGCTGCCCAGCAGGAGAGGAGGGTGTCAGGATGTGGCATCTCCTCTGCTGGCATGGAGCGAGCTGATGATCAGAATGGCGGAGGTGGGAAACAGAACAGTGTCCAGGGCGTTCTATTTGGAGAGGAGTGAAGGAGTGGCCTCTGCCTGCCCTCCAGCCACTTGTCTCAGACCACGTTTCCTCCCGGTGCTGGGTGCGCTTAATAACCTAGTTCTAGCTAGTGCTGTTGGACCTGAGCCCCACTGCCTGTAGTCTTCCAGTATGAGAAAATTTTTTTTAAATCCTGAAGAAAAATATGTGTTCATGTTTTCATGATTCTCATTCAAGTCCTTACTGCTGTGAAGAACAACTATAAACTGTGCAAATTTCAAAACTGACTATATTTTTTCATGTCTTCTCTTCCCTTTTCTTCTGAATAATGGATTTTAGCAGATCCGGATCTATTGGCCCTTAGTTGGGCATCTGGGGTTGGGTAACATGCCCTGATTCCACTTTTACCAGCCCCCAAATTTGCAACTAGGGAGGTTGTTCATGAAATGGTTCTGCATTTGATGTGCTCTCTTATTCATTGACTTTTGCAAAGGATAGCTCACAAAGAACTTGTTCACATAATTTTTCCCCCTTTGGTGGCAAAACTGTAACAATAGGGGAGAAGATGGAAGCAGTGGATGAAGAGCTTTCTCAGCCTTTGTAATTGCTTCGACCTGACATCAGTTGTATTAATAACTATTTGCCACCTCTTCAGATGCTTTTATAAATAAACACCACTGAATAAGTGAGGAGGGCACAGATAGCATCAATGAGGTATGACAGTTGTTGCTGAACATTTTTTCTCTGAGTTAAGTGATCAAAACCGTAGTGGAGTTGCATCTAACATGTGTTAGGTTTAAACTCTGGCGAACATAATAATCTCTTTGGGTTTCATATATAGGGCATCCTGGCTTTATGACCCCAGAGCATTGTTATGATGTTCCAAATCACAGTGGCAATAGGGAGATGCTCTGTTTGTGAGGCTCCTTGGCATTGACTCCATTTCATTCTCAATCTGGATAAATGTTCATTGACTATGGTGGATGAGGGAAGGTCATATCCTATTTAAATTGTCATTTTTTTTTATTTGTACCATCATCTCCTTGATTTTTTTGGTGAAGTGTTTCAATTAATTGTGAGGAATATAATTTTTTAAAGCTAATAAAAGCACATCAAAATGAATCACATAATTTGGGGGTATAATGGCTTTAGAATCATTTGTATTTCAGGGTCTTTATTATTTTGAATCATGAATGTACAAGCTCTGAGTATCAGACCAGCTTAAATACCCACAACTCCTTTTCATAGGTGGGCTTTTTCCATGGGAACTTGGCTCATTACCAAATAAAGTTTTTTGAAGGCTATAGTGTTTCACAGTTATTTTATTTTATGTTTTATGCTGAAAGCAGACGGCTAAGAGCAGTGTTGAGTGGCTGCCATACTTTGAGTCAACTAAAAAGGCTTTGAACATTTGACCAATTTCTTTTCAGGAAAGTTGCTCTAACAGTATGACTCTTCTTTCTCCCATTCTTAAACAGTGATGTGTGTTTGGGAGTTTGAAAACAGCTCCTCATTTTTAATAAAGTTTATTTGTGTGTACCTCTCTGCATTTAATTTATATGATAAATTAGGTGGGGAGAGTCTGAACCTTAACTGTCATATGGTCTGCTGTTGACCTGTGGCCACGATAAAATTTACTTGTACAAAAAGTAATAAAAATAAATGTTAATTTTTATACCCATACAGTATTATAATAGAATAATTTTAACTAAGTACACAATATTCTATGTGGGTAAGTGATTAGAATAACCCCATACAGCTAAAAATATTCATTTTAAGATGCAATTTAAAGTCAATTACTTTAATAAAAGTCAAGTTATAGAATATAATTCCTTTTTTACAGGAGACATTTAGAAGGCTACTTTGAGTCTCTGTATAGCTATTTCTTAACTTCTGATCCATAATTTTTAATACTCTTCATAGGATTTTCCTTCAAACGGGTAATCTGTCAATGTACAGCATAATGTGAAAATGGGAAAACCAAAAGGGTCTTTCAATAAATGAAAGCCAGTATGTCCTAATATGTTTTGGAATTATGCAATGCTATTGTGACCAGCTGCAATTCTGAAAATATCATAAAATGGAAGACTTATATCGGAAGGTGGAAATATACAAATTGAGTATAACTTGAAATAAAATGGTCTTTCTAAATGTACTGAGTCAATATGGAGTAAGCCCCCCTTCACTTCCACAGTGGCCCCAAACTTCTTTTTATCCTGTGACCCAAAACTCTGTGGCATGAAGGGAGAAACACCTGTTCCTTCTTTCCAGTATTACCTAGCTCTCTTGTGCATGTTAACTCATGAAAAAATGAAGAGACCTGCCATGGCTTTTGAATGAGAGTGCTGACATATTATCAAATTTGTTTTTTTCAAGACCCCATCAAAATTTATTTTGTATTTGTATTTTCTTTTTTATAGGCAATTTTCACTTCCATTCCCTCCACCTACTTTACATGTGCTATATATATATGGATGTGCATGTGTCATTGCATAATATGTAGATTGTTCTGGGTATACATCTAAATTTATATAAATGCTATTATTGATCCCATTCTATTATTAATGTTTTAAAATTTGCACTGTATTTAATCTCTGTCTATATTGTTTCTAACTGCTCGATAGTATTCCATAGTACATGACTACATTATATTTATTTGCAGAATAATAAACATAGAGTTACCTCTAAATCTCCACTACAAACCCTAATCTATATCTATCTATGTATCTATCTATCTATCTATCTATCTATCCACATAATATATGCCTTTTTAAACATATAAAAATTCTGAGATACATTCCCTAAAATATGACTGAAGAATCATAGGGTATGAAAATACTTGATGTAATTAAGTTCTTTAAAATTTCTTGTCACAATGCTTATTCCAGTTTATATTGCTGTTGGTATATGAAGGTTTCTACTGTACCACAAACTTATCAACACTAGATATTATCTACCTTTATGACTTTTGAAAAGCTGACTTTTATAAATTAGTATCTTCTATTTTTATGGACCATTTTTCTAATTTCTGATAAATATGATCATCTCTTCATTTATTTGTTGGATTTTCAGTTTTCTCCAATTGCCTATTTTATTCTTAGTTATTTGTCTTTTCAGTTTACTTCCCATAGTTTTATTTGTTTCAGATATCAATATTTTTCTTTCAGAATTAAATATCAGATAATAGTTTTAGCTTTACTGTGAGAGAAAAATTATGTCAATAAGAGTAATTTTCCTTCCTCTGGTGATAAAGGGCAATGTATTAAAGAAAGATACCTTTAGACATACTAATCCCTTCTAAATTTGTATAAGACCAACACATGTGTTGTTTGCTTATTTGTTTGTTTATTTTGTCATTTTGAGATTATGAACGTTTTGAAATTACTTTAGTAGTTGAACATAAATCCTGGAAATCTGTTTATTACATATTTATGGTAATATCAAAATATAAGCAGATTTGTAACTGCAGAGATTTAAACTAGGAGTCAGAGACTTAAAAGTTTAATTAATTCGAAGGAATTCAATGTCAACAAGGACATAAAAAGTGGTTAGATTAAAAATGATTTGTAGAGAAACTTAAGGATAATGAAATTGAAAACAAGCAAGGATTATGGAAGTTACAACAACCAAAACCACTGTAATCAAGGTATCTACGAATACCTGAAACTACCCGCTATTTTGCATTATTTTCTTATCCTTAATGGTAACCCTACTTTGGAGATCTTTTTTCATAGAAAAATTTGTGTGCGTGTGTCTGTGTGTGTGTGTGTGTGTGTGTGTGTGTGTGTGTGTATAATAATGACCACTATATTTTTCTCCTAGGGTTACATAAAGCTAATGGGAAGAAATACAGGTAGGTGTATCATAACTCATTTCTGCCTTGACAGCCAGAATTACTTGCTAGTGAGTTTTGATATAGAAAAGCCAGATATTTTGTTGTAGTTGAAAATACTGATTTAATTACTTCAGCTATTACATGATTATCTCTAGCTGTGAACCTCAAGATTCTTAGAATTCATTTGTACAATGCCAGAATTCATACATTAGAATCCAATAGAAAGTAGACATCCTGTAGATAATCAATAATAATATATTCATTAAGTATGTACAAACATGATTGTATGTTTTTAAGAACTCACATTCTGGCAAGAACAAGAGAATGTAAGTAAAAACCTGAAGTAATTTCAAAAATATGTAAATATTCTTGGCTTTGGGAGTGGAAAACAATGACGTGCTTAATTTGTCTTGAGTGAGGTCTAGGAAATAATTGAAAATATTTCCTGAAGGAGGCTGTAACTGAGATTACTCTTAGATGAGCAGTTAAGCCAGGGAAGAAGTTGAAAAGAACATTTTAATATAAAGGGAAAGTTCATATAAAAGGCAGAAAGTGTCCTTTTGGGGACTTAATCTGTGAAGCAGAAAGAATTAGGAAATGAATCTAGAGAATGATTCAAGTACTAGCACATGAATGACCCTATATAAGGTTTTGAAATTTGTTGTAGTTTGCTTTATGGTCCAGCACATGGTCAATTCTGAGACATATTCCCTGTGGACTTTAAAATATTATACTAAATATAATGATATTAGTGTGTCACTTAAGTCATATTCATTATCTTTTTTTCAAATTTCTTTATCTGCTTTTGATTGTTTGACTTCATTTTGTTTCTTTCATTGTCCTAATCCATTCGGGCTGTTATAATAACAACCTTAGACTGGGTAATTTATAAACAACAGAAATGTATTGCTCACAATTCTGGAGACTGGAAACTCCACGATCAAGGCATTACAGATTTGCTGTCTGGTAAGGGCTATGTCTTCCCCATAGATGGTGCCTTTTTGCTGCATCCTCACATGGTGCAAAGGGAAAATGACCTCCCTTTCACTTACTTTATCAAAGCACTAATCTCATTCACGAAGGCCCTTCCCTCGTGCTCTAATCACCTCCTAAAGGCCTTACCTTTAATAATGTAATTTGGGTTTCAACATATGAATTGGGTGTTACAAAAACATTCAGACCATAGCATGCATTTTAATACAATATGCTTGTTATATACATAGGTATTCATAGATTAATATAAATTTTTGAGTTTCTGGTTCAATGTCTTTCATAATTTTTAGAAAACATTTAGAGCTTGTATTACTTCTAACATTGATTCTATACCTTTTTTTATTAAATCTGTATTATTTCTGCTCATTCAACAACACATTTTTGACGTTTTCACTTTGTGCTATACATCTCTTACATTTTTAAAAGGTTTTCTTCCTTCTTTCTTCCCCCCCCCATTTTCTTCCTTCCTTTCTTCTTTCCTTCCTTACTGTCTTCCCCCATTCTCTCCTCTCTTTTTTTGATCATATGTCATCAGTACCCTGCATACTGTCTAGTGTTCTATTTTCCAGTTCACTAATTCTATATTCTGATTTGTCTAATATAACGGTAAACCATCTATTGAGTACCTTCTGTTACTGTATTTTATCTTGCTTATTATATTCTTCATTTTTAGAATATCATTTTGATCTTTCTTTCTAGATTCCATATTGTGAGTAGAAATAGTTAAATAATGTATTTTTTAAAATTTTCTTTACATATTGTTCATAGCTTTCAAAGTTTATTTTGTCTAATTCCAACACCAATATTGTGAATTTTTTTCCTGTTGATTTTCATGCATTTGGTCTTGTATCTTGGCATGCTCAGTGTTTGTTAATTCATTAATTTGTTATTCATTGGAATGCTGGTCATTGGATATACAATGTTTATGGATAACAATTTTTTTTTTTCAAGTAAGGTTTACCATATCTTGTGTTAGGCAGTTGTATAAAGTCAGGCCATTTTAATCTAAACGGAAACTGAAAATATTTAAGGCTGACAGTAAGCCTTTGTGAGGGATGGCCTATTGCCAATTTTCATTAGTTTCTAGAGCATAGCACTTCCTGGATCATAACTGCAACCCTAAGATTTTCTACCCTTTCTCATGGCAATCCGTAAATTCCAATATCGGTTTCTTCATTTCCATAAGACTACAGATGCTCTGTTTGGCTTCTTAGTTTCTTTAGCCTTTTCCCCTGAGCCACTTATGAATTGGAAATACCTCAAGACACAAATCATTTTTGCATAAGTTTTAGCTCACCTAATGGAACTTTCCTTCCTTTTCTTCTTTCCGACTGAGATTTTGCTCCCCTTAAACCCTGGCTAACTTGGTTGCTTTAATATTACTTCATATACATATACATATACTAGTGTGTATTAATGTGTTCTACTTTTTTAGTTATTTTTAATTATTTTCTTAGGGTCTGTTGGTCTATGATAAACTAACCACTTATAAGAGGTGAATTGTATTCATTTCTACCTCATTCATTTCCATCAACTCAAATATAAAGCCATGTATTTCAGTAAAATCCCAAATCTCCTTCTTAATATATATTACATCAACAAAAATAAGTACACCCAAAAAACACACAAGTACACACACAAATACACATATATACAAGTTGGCTTATCTTTTCCCTTTATTTGCTATAATTTCAGCTGTTGTTCAAAACATAGAAAAATAAACTAACATGTCCAGATAATACATCAAGATATACAGAAGCTACTGGTTAGAAAACAAATGTCCTTCATAATTTTTAGAAAATTATTAATATAAGAAATACCCTAGTTTAGTGTTGTCCAATTGAAACATGAGCCATATGTATTGTATTTTAATTTTCTACTAGTCACATTAAAAAATTAAAAGAAGTTACATCTATTTTTATAATATATTTGGTCTAAACCTATGTATCTAAAGTGTTATGCCAACATATAATCAATATTTGAAAAGAATTAATAAGATGTACTACATGCTTTTTTCTCATTCTAAGTCTTCAAAATGAAGTGTGTGTCTCTTATATTCAGCACTTTAGTATGTCTCAATTCAGATTACCCACATTTCAACTTCTCATTAGTCATGTGAGGCTAATAGCCACTATATTAGAAAGCACAGTTCTAGTTCCATTTTAATATTATTTTTATTACTAATACACATTATAATTAATAAAATATGTATATCACTTTAATATAATCTAGATAATATTTGTAAAGTATTTGAGAAAAAACATACAGATCAAAAGAGGGAACATTCTTATTAATGTCAAGATATAGTATATATAGCTTTTTTATTTTATTCTCATCTGTATTATGTATCTTTATTAGAATTAAGATATATTGGTAATTCTCACTATTTCCTATTTATTAAATCTAAATTTGTTGCAGTTCATTTTTTTCTGTTAAACTGTGTTTATCAATGGTGATATAGCACCTCTTGTATACTCTTGGAAAGCACTGGAACACATTCTACTAAGCGAGGTATCTCAAGAATGGACAAACAAGCACCACATGTACTCACCATCAAATTGGTATTAGCGGATCAACATTTAAGTGCACATATAAGAATAACATGCATTAGATGTAGGGCGGGGGGGAGAGGGGGGAGGAGGGGACGGGCATATGCAGAAACAGTGAGTGTGATGCGCACCTCCGGGGGAATGGACACACTTGAAGCTTGGACTTGCGGGGGAGGGAGGGCGAGGGCATCATACGTAACCTAATCATTTGTACCCCCATAATATGCTGAAATAAAAAAAAAACTGTGTTTATTTTATTAAATTAAACAGCCTGTAAAGGAATTGAGAATTATAATGCAATTATACATTAGTAGTTTAAATCAAGCCCCTCATTTTGCCAAAGAGATAAGTTTCTAAACCACATAATTCTAGAAAATATTGTCAAATTTGGAGGAGCATGGACCATATTGATCTCTTTATCTCAAAGCCACTTATAAGATTGTCTTGAGAGAGGAGACTATTAGCTTATTATTATGAAAATTAAAATAGTCATTTTCTCAAGTTATCTCTATGTAATGTTTTCATCAATATTTTCTAGTAAAGTTTTATTTATTCATTTTTTTTTTGACTAGGTGCTAATGGATAATTTCTGATCTGGTGTCTGCATTTGGAGAGATTCTACAGCACATGCATGGATGGTAATAATCTTTTATTTTAGAGTAGTTTCCAAAATGATCAGAGAAAGCAATAAAATTCTAATTTAATTCCAAAAATATCATTTGTTTTGGTACATTTGAATCATATAATCTATGTTTTATTTTAGGCAGTGCCAGCAACAGCTTCCACTAAACTACATAATCATTTTTTTCCAAGACATTCAGCTCTTCTGAACCAGTAAATTTTATGAAAGGTCAGGTTTGGGGAAGAGTGGAAGACAAGTGTTTGAAAAATATTAAAACATGAATTCCTTTGATTTACAATGCCATGAATGATAGCCAAGGGTCACAGTATCAGGTTTATTATCTTTGAAACACAAATTAATCATTTGTAAAATTAGAAACATGTTATGGAACATACAAGTGATTTTGCAACACCTACCAATGTTGAAATACAAAGCTAAAACTGCTCTTGCTCCTGGGTTTCTAATTTTATTAAATCATAGAAATGAGTTTTATGAACAATCTTCCAGATGGGAAAATGTTCACATGTCACACAACGTTTCACATATTTATATGAAAAGCAATCTGTAACCATATGCATATCATAAATGAGAAAATGAATCTTCAAATATACATGGACTGCCATCAGGTACACAGCTGCATGAATTTGATGTTTTCCTGCCAGTGGGTTTACCTGATGCCACCTAACTTTTTGCAGCTAGGGTGATCAATAGTGTCAACCTTAACGAGAAACAGAGAGAGACTCTTCAAGAGAAAAATATACTTATTTGGGAATAGAGCATTGTAATGGCAATATGTGTGCCATAGTAAACTATGTGCATATTCTGGTATGTAAAAGAAAATACACGTTTTTAAAGGAAAAAATGAAAATGATATAGGTGTTTTGAAGTAATTATCCTTGGCTACAAAAATTAATAATAAGGGTGATGCCAGTCTGAGATTGGACAGGCAGTTGCTGGGAAGATGTCCTTGCAGAAGTATTTCTGTGTAGTGTACTTTGTGTGATGGCCTTTGTGCCAGGTGGTGGTTTTTGCATAGTAAGAGTAACTGTCTCTTCATAGTCTTTCCAGGCTCTACTGATCAGGTTTTTTCTTTCTTTTTTTTTTCTTTTTTTAACATTACAAACTCCATTTCGATCCCAACAACTTTCATTAACCTTTAAAAGAAATCAAATTGCTGAACATAAAGGTTTTTTTTTTCATTGACAGCATGTAGGATTAATCTATGTATTTACTGTTTAACCAAAAATGAAACATTACTTTTACATTACCCATGATTCTCATATCCAGAAATACAAGGATGATACAGAATCACATGTTTAGCTTCTCCTTCTTTCCTTTTCCCTCTTCCTTCCCATATCCCTCCTCTCCTGTCCTCCTTCCCTCCCCATTTCATCTACTCTCTCCCTCCACTTTCAGAATTTAATGAGTACCTGATTGATTCATGTACGTAGTCAATTGCTCAAATGCAAACATGTATAAGAGACAGCACACAACTTTGTTCCTTTCTTCTTTTCCTTTACAATGAAATAAAATTGTGATAGAATACACATACACACACACACACACATATATTTTTTACACAATTTTAACTGCTTAACTCTTTAATTTCTTAAGAGCAGGGAGTTTCTTATTTGACTTAGTGCCCTAAGGACTTGGAATTCTTCCTGGAATATAATAAACTTTTGAAAAATACTCAAATAAAACTGAACCCATGAAGTCCATTTGGATTCAATTATAAATCTTTAGAAACTCAATTTTCCATTAAAGAATAAATGTGTTATTTGCTTATGGACTGCCCTTTGTAGTTTTTCCATAAAAATTGTATTCAATTAATGCTAAATTTTGCATGACAGTATATCACAAGATGTAAAAGTTATAACCATGTTATTAGTAAACCTTGCAACAGATAGTCCGATGTCACTTTTAATATCTTTTACATTTTAAATTCTCAGGATCATTCTGAACTACTCTATAATTTCTATAATCTTATAGATAATCCACCATTCTTTCTACCCTTTTCTATAAAAATTAAGCCATTAACATATTTTTCTGTTTCATGAAAACTTCAAAAAATTCCTAAATAAAGTGAAATTTCACCAGGGTATTCTCTTCAGTCCATAAACTCAATATTTTGATGTTTCAAGTTTGGTAGCTATAACAACGTGTTATGTTCTCAACAAAAGAGTGTTTTTGTAATGAATTTGAAACGTGTATTTATGTAAAAAGTTGCTAATTATTAAATCAAGGAAATTCGTTTTGGCAAAGATGCAGAATGCAAACCATCACAATGGCTAGAGATGTTCTAGCTAAAGCCATTCAGAACCCTGTTAATTTACTGTCAATATAAATCTTAACACGTAATTGATACTTATCTGCTGTCTTAATACAGAAGGATGTGATGGGTATTTAATATGCTATTTCACACATTTCTAACATGCACTGATTTATTTATTAAAAATTGAAGAAGAAAGGCTATTTAGCACAGAAGTAATTATATTACTGATTCAGAAGTTAGAATTCAGTTATTAATAGTTATATTCATCCAAATTTGGGTTCTATTTCTGAGCCATTCCTGCATTTCATCTTGCTTCCCCAGAAGTAACTAGAGGCCAAACACTTACCTGTTGCCCTTTTCACATCCTTATGTTTCTGTTTCTTGACCAACTGTACTGCACTGTCTCACCATGTATAACTAGACCTACTATTATCACACAATAGAAATAGCATTCCATTGGAACCAGATAATCCTCATTTTGTATCATAACTTTATGAATCACTTGGGAAAAAATCATTTAATTTGGCCATTCTTTAGTTTCCACAGCTGTAAAATGGTGATATATTTTTAGAGTTGCTTGAAAATCTGTGGTGTTCTGATATAAAAGCTAGCACTAGATTTAGTTAGAAAACTCTTTCTTCTTTCAATCCTTTTTGAGATATTCCTTTCATTTCTCTTCCTTCAACTCTTCTCGGAGATCTTTTTATTCTTTGGCTGGTAGGACCAGGACCTCTAACGATATGGGGCATTTAGATCCATAATTGTGTTAATTGAGGAGAATGTTTATGCTTTTCCCAAATCTAGTCTCAAAATAGGGAAAGGACAGTATTTTTTACATTTAAAAAATTTTTAACCATGCTAAAGCAAATTATAATCACACATTAGCCACCTTTACTCATTCAGTCTAACTGGATTACAGCTCCACCTAAATACATAAAAAATTCCATTTATACCTTATATTAACAGATTTTGCCATTGAATTTAAAAGCACACATTTCCATGAACAATTTAATGATTTTTTTTTGCCAAATAGAACTTTAAAAAAGGGATAAATGACTTATGTATTAATAAACCATTTAAATATAATTTGGTGTTTCTAAGTGCAATTTTTCGTCTTAAGTTTTCTTCTTGCAATTCTAGAGTTAAAGGTTAATTTATTTTATTATTTTTCATACTAGGGAGCAAAACCATATTTTGCATTTTGTTCAAGTAATATTTATTTTAAATACGACCGAATGAATATTTTCTGTAGTAACCGCAAACTTTGCTTATTTAAATGTTTCAAAATATAAAAATAAAATTAATATTCAATAAATTTCTTAAGCACCTTAATATGAAAGTGAACTGTACCAGGAATTATCATATCCAAGAATCTTTCACTGCTACAATTGATTGAACAAAACTTACAAAATTTTCTGAGTCTAAGTATTATAATGCTGCCCCCCCCAACCCCCTTACTGGAAGAACAGTCCCATGCATTTTAATACAGGCTCTGCTTTCCTTGGAATAATGAGAATAGTAAATATAAAAGATTTATTTTTTTAATTTGTTGAAGCCATATGATTCTTCCAAAGTCACACACAATTCATCATGCTCATTTATACATAAAGAAACTAATGGACAGCATCCCTAGCAGATGTATCTGTCCCAAAGCTTATTTTGAGCTCCCAGGAAAAATCCAAGTATCTTGAAAATCTGTGATTTGACATGGCTGTCCAGTTCATTTGCTCACTTTCCATCATTTGCATACATTGTAAACCAAATGCTACTTCAGTCTCATTGACCAGGAAAAAAGGGATACCTACTAAGTGTGGTAACATTGAAATAAATATTTACCTTACATATTCTTGCATATAGTCTTAAGCATTCAGAGGTGTATTATATTCATTTCTGTATTCCACATGGTCCCTGCCAGACACATTTTCTATATACACAACTCAACCTGTCTTGTTTTTTGTTTGTTTGTTTGTTTGTTTGTTTTCTGGAACATTGAACCTCTACCTGTTCTTTTTTTTCCTTCTAGTAATAGACTAAATCCTTATTCACAGTGTTCTGTTACATAAGACTCAGACCAAATTAATCATATCCCATTGCTGCCCACAGTGATTGTTTAAGGAGTATATACGTAATTCTTAAACCGGACCAATGAGAAATATTTTTTATGTATTTTGCTTCTGTTTGTTTTGATTTCTATGAATAGAAAATAAGGAAGAGCCAATTGTTTTCTCCCTGAAACTCTTAAAAATACAAGCACATATCCGTTTGCAGCCATACTTCCAGTTAGTTATGTGGAGAAAACTTGCCTAAGAAAATGAAGTGAAAACACAAGGAGATCAGAGAGGAGAGAGAGAGAAAAATGAAAAGATAAGTGATGGTGCTCAACTCTCTAATTCCA
>RJWJ010030288.1:0-20022 GCA_004363605.1 Indri indri | reverse complement strand
GCATTATAAAACTCAACAAATATTAGCTATTTTTTTGGGTTCTTTTTCCTACCTGTGGGCCGAGTGGATCTTCCAGTCTCTTTTGCCTATAAAAGGGACTAAAAAAGAAATTCTCAATTCTGAAATCCTGTGAAGAAACACAGTGAGATGACAAAAGCAAATCATTTTAGTTTATTCAAAATGTTAGGACATCCTAAAAATTTCAAAGAATTTACCAAGTAGAAAGAATGTCAGTGGTCAGCTTTGAGTCTGATAAGCTCGAGTACTTCCAGAAAGAGCCCTCTGAATAATATAGGTGGCAGAAATATCAGCCCGGGCAGGAAATGGTCTCTTAGAACCAAGCTAGAGACTAAAGGGCAGCCGATCTTTGTGGGGAAAGGCGATCAGTAAAATCAGAGTGTGCACTATCGACAACACCTTTGCTAATTTCCTTATTTCCCAGCTCCTTGTGGTAGCTAAATCTGAGAGGCAGCAGTGAGGACAGACTCTCAGCTGTTGATGTTTCCCCAGGGAAAGGGACAGCGCACACAGGCTGCCAGCTTCTCACTTAAGCAGAACCCCAAAGCCCAGTTGAGGCTGCCTGGTGATCAATCACAGAAGAGGGGAAAGACGGAATCAGTGTGGTCAGCACCCCAAATCAAAACCAAATTTACAAGCCTTCCCTTGTGCTCGAATGTCTAAGTTGGGTACAACTGTCTGCCTCAGTGCCACACACTATGCAATCTTCCCAGCTCCTTGGCACTTGGCCTTGTCTGCTTTGTCCAAAGTAAAGGAGAACTTTTCAAGTAGACTTTGTATTTGACTCAATGTGATTACTTAAAATCGATAACACAGACCCTACAGAACATCCAGCCCTGGAGAGCTCCTTTTGGTATTTGTGCTATAAAAAAATTCATCATTTATTCATTCAAAAAATCATTTGTTGAGCATCTATTATGTGGTTCTAAGTTTGGCTTCTCCAGAAGTTTCCCTTGAGACAAGGATTTGAATGGAAGTACAGGCATACTTCATTTTACGGTGCTTCACTTTATCGCACTTAGTAGATATTGCCTTTTTTTTTTTTTTTTTTTACAATTAAAGGTTTGTGGCAACCCTGCATTGAGCAAGTCTATTGGTGCTATTTTTCCAGTAGACAGCCTGTGCTCACTTCATGTCTCTGTGTTGTATTTTGGTAATTCTTATAATATTTCAAACTTTATTATTATTATTATATCTGTTATGGTGATCCGAGATCAGTGATCTTTGATGTTACTATTGGAATTATTTTGGAGCACTGTGAACCATGCCCATATAAGATGACAATGACAAACTTAATTGGTCAATGTTGTGTGTGTTCTGGCTATTCCACTAACCAGCTGTCTTCCATCTCTCTCCCTCTCCTTGGGCCTCCCTACTCCTTGAGACACAGCAATATTGAAATTAGACCAATTAATAACCCTACGAATGGCCTCCGAGTGTTCAAGTGAAAGAGTCACACTTCTCTCACTTTAAATCAAAGGCTAGAAATGATTAAGCTTAGCAAGGAAGGCATGTTGCAAGCCAAGACAGGTCAAAAGCTAGGCCTCTTGTGCCAAAGAGTTAGCCAAGTTGTGAATGCAAAGAAAAAGTTCTTGAAGGCAATTAAAAGTACCATTCCAGTGTATACAAGAAAGATAAGAAAGTGAAACAGCCTTATTGCTGATATGGAGAAAGTTTTACTGGTCTGGATAGAAGACCAAACCAGCCACAGCATGCCCTTAAGCCAAAGCCTAATCCACAGCAAAGCCCTAACTCTCTTCAATTCTATGAAGGCTGAGAGAACTGAGGAAGCTGCAGAAGAAGAGTGTGAAGCTAGCAGAGGTTGGTTCATGAGGTTTAAGGAAAGAAGCCGCCTCCATAACACACAAGTGCATGGTGAAGCAGCAAGTGCTGATGTAGAAGGAGTAGCAAGTTTTCCAGAAGATCTGGCTAAGATCATTGATGAAGGTGGCTACATTAAACAACAGATTTTCAATGTAGACAAAACAGCCTTCTATTGGAAGAAGATGTCCTGTGGGACTTTCACAGCTAGAAAGAAGTCAATGCCTGGCTTCAAAGCTTCAAAGGACAGGCTGACTCTGTTGTTAGGGGGAAATGCAGCTGGTGACTTTAAGTCGAAGTCCATGCTCATTGACCATTCCAAACACCCCAGGGCCCCTAAGAATTATATTAAATCTACTTGGCTTATGTGCTGTAAATGGAACAATAAAGCCTGGATGACAGCACATCTGTTTAACAGGCATAGTTTACTGAATATTTTAAGCCCACTGTTGAGACCTACTGCCCAGAAAAAAAGATTGCTTTCAAAATATTACTCCTCATTGACAATGCACCTGGTCACCCAAAAGCCCTGATGGAGATGCACAAAGAGATTAATGTTGTTTTCATGTCTGCTAACACAACATCCATTCTCTAGCCCATGGATCAAGGAGTAATTACAACTTTCAAGTTTTATTATTTAAGAAATACATTTCATAAGGCTATAGCTGCCATAAATAATGATTCCTCTGACGGATCTAGGCAAAGTAAATTGAAAACCTTCTGGAAAGGATTCATCATTCTACTTGTCATTAAGAACATTTTGTGATCATGGGAGGAGGTCAAAATATCAGCACGAACAGGAGTTTGGAAGAAGTTGATTCCAACCCTCATGGATAACTTTGAGGGGTTTAAGACTTCAGTGAAGGAAGTCACTGCAGATGTGGTAAAAACAGCAAGAGAACTATAATTAGAAGTGGAGCCTGAAGATGTGTCTGAATTGCTGCAATCTCATGATAAAACTTGAATGGATAAAGAGTTGCTTCTTTTGGATGAGCAAAGGTAGTTTCTTGAGATGGAATTTACTCCTGGTGAAGATGCTGTGAACATTGTTAAAATGACAACAAAGGATTTGGAATATTCCATAAAAACAGTCGATAAAGCAGTGGCAATGTTTGAGAGAGATGGACTCTGGTTTTGAAAGAAGTTCTGCTGTGGGTAAAATGCTATCAAACAGCACCGCATGCTACAGAGAAGTCTTTCTTGAGAGAAAGAATCAATCAATGCGACAAACTTCATTGCTGTCTTATTTTAAGAAATTACCACAGCCACCCCAAATTTCAGCAACCACCACCCTGATCAGTCAGGAGCCATCAACATCCAGGCAAGACCCTTCACCAGCAAAAGGATTACGATTTGCTGAAGTCTCAGATGATTGTTAGCATTTTTTAGCAATAAAACATTTTTTAAATTGAGGTACGTGCATTGCACATACTGCAATACACGCTCACTAGACTACAGTATAGTGGAAACATAACTTTTATATGCACTGGGAAACCAAGAAATTTGTGACTCGCCTCACTTTCTTGCATTATTTGCTTTATTGCAGTGGTCTGGAACCAAACTCGTAGTACCTCCAAGGTATGCTTGTACCATAGTTTATTTGGAAGGTGACCCCAAGAAACACTGATAGGGGAGTGGGTGGGCAAGTGAAACAGGGAAGGGAAGAAAGGCAGGCAATAATCAAGCCCATTACCACTGATGGCAAGTGGAGTTTAACACCATCGAGGAATTCTGAAGCCAACGTTGAACAAAAGCCTCAGTTTCCCCATCCAGGGAGGGGCAAGGCTATGCCGACTCATTTCAGGCATTGTTGAGGGCCGATGGGAAAGGCATTACTTTTCTAGCACTTCCAGCCTTCTACAGGAACAGTAAGGTAGGCTCTGGAAGCCAGAGAAAATAGTCAGGCAAAGATGCAGATACTGCCTGTTAGAACTGGTGAGATTTGCGCTGAAGTGGTTAACAGCTGGGGACCACAGGTAGACACCAACAGCGTCTGCTAGACTGAGCCTCACACGGGGTTAGGGGCTGAGAATGCAGGTGTAGAAGACACAAGCCCCGCAAACTCAAGGAGCTTGCAGTTTGCGGTTGACAGTTACAGTGCAATATGACAAGTATTCTGGCAGAAGCAAGCCCAGGATGCTATGGGGACAGGGTATGACAGGTGGGAGTCCAGAAGACGGGCAAGGGCTTCCTTCCTGGAAGAGAAGAGACTGATTTGAGTCTCGCAGGATGAGGAGGAGGTGCCTGAGAGAGAAAGTAACAAAAGAAAAAAAAAAAATGTTCTAGGTAGGAGGACTTGCGTGCTCAAATGTGGTACAAGAGGACGTTTTGACAAATGTTTTTATGTCTTGTTTTTCATAGCGTGCATTCCCCTTTACCAAGAGAAACCTTTCTTCAGCTCTACACACTGTCCGCCGTGCCCATTATTGGATGTCTAATGCACTCAACAAATTCTATTATTTTATGCTGGATGTATGGGGCTATCCGTTAATATCTGACAGTTATTACCCAGAAACTAAATGAACCTTGGAGTGAATATTTTCTTTTCCTTAAAAAAAATAAAATAAGGAGAAAAGGTGAAATGTCAGAGAAAAGAAAAAATATTTTAAGCCATGAATCTTCACAGATGCATGGCATGCTTTAAAAAAAAAAAAACATGAAAAGATGTGAATTTGAGATGTGGCTAGGATGCATTCCCAAGACCAGCGTGGATGTCTCCCAGACGCCTGCAAATGGCTTATCAAAGGCTCCAGCTGCGGGTCGGACTCATTTGTCAAAAGGCCTGACATCTGATGACGTCATAGAGCCAGAAGCTCTCCTGGGCCTGTCTTGGAAAGGTGTGTTGTAAAACCAGGGTGGGGCCTCACCCCAGGATTCATTTTTATTATCATCTGCTCCTTTTCTGTGTATTGGATGACTTGATGGAATTGCTCTGGTTGATGGTGGCTTCGATCCCTTAAACACCAGATTAAAAAACGTGCTAAAAGTCTGAACCGCCCTCGGGCCAAATTGTGAAGCCCGGTAAAGTCCATCTGCCTCCATCCAGGCTTCCCCCTTTTCTGCAGCTCTTTGCTGGTTAACAAGGTTCATCTGTGCTGGGAACCAGCGGAAAAAGGTTGACCAGATACTTTTTTCTGCGGGACTAGGGAATTGCTGTTACTCCAACACAGATGGATTTGCATTTTAAAAGAGAACTGTGGGTGAGGAGAAATGCTTAACACAATGGAATGCCTCAATAATGGAGGAAATTTAGGCACAGTGGGAGCTGGATTTTCTGGCTCCTTTCAAATCACACCAGATAGATGACTATCTTGTTTGCCAATTGTGCAGGGGAGTTGGCTGCCACAAATGTGGTCAGATATTAATCTAGGGTGTTAGAAGTCTGGATAGTCTTGGGGGTTGGTAGGAACTGAAAGGGGGCAGGGACTTTGGGGTGCTGGTAATGTCCTCTTTCTTGCTCTGGGTGCTGATTCCATGGTTTGCCTTGTGAAAATTCCTCAAATATAAAAAGTAATCACATGAAAAAGTTTACTTTCAAAAAGTAGCTTTGGAGTTGGGGAAAAGAAGACTCGGTTCTGGGAGTGTCTACTCTTTCCCTTACCCTTGCACCAGATGTTTATGTGTTACCACCTTTAATCCTCACAACAACTCTATGAGGTGGGTCCAATAATTATGTCCATTCTGCAGATGTGGACACCAAGTCACAGAGAGGTTTGACCACTTGCCCAAGACCACACAGCCAGTTAGCAGCACAGCAAGGATTCAAACTCAGATTTTCTAACTAGAAAGTCTGCGCTCATTCAAATGAAGTGTAAGGGTAGAGGCCAGACCTCCCTCCTCCAACACCTTAGGTGGTTGTAGGAAAATCCTAGTTTGGTCAGGGATTCTAGAGGGTTCTGTGTTTCTCTGAGATGACTGTCAGAAGGAGAAGGCCTGGATAGGTGGCAGCTGGGGTTGGGGGGCCAGGATGGCAAGGTTCAGGTTGGATGTCCCAGAGTAGTGATGGTGCCCAGAGCTGGGAGAGGAAGTGATGTGCATGGGCAGGGACCCACAGAGGAATGGTGAGCTGGCACAGGGGACTGTGCAGGGTGGGCCCAGTTGGGGCATGCCAAGGGTGTGGTGTTAAGAAGACTCATTATGGTGGTTTTGACCTGAAATGGAAGGAGTCCTGGGAGCTTTGTGTCTTCTAAGACCAAAGAGGTGGAGTGATGATTTTGGCATTCCTGGACCTACAGCTGGGAGCAACGTACGTGGGCAAAGAAAGTATATATTTTACAAAGATGGCTACAACTGTAGCTGCCATCCTACATGGTCTTCTGCAATGTGACCTGCCACTCATTCATCA
This sequence comes from Indri indri, assembly GCA_004363605.1. Taxonomy (NCBI): domain Eukaryota; kingdom Metazoa; phylum Chordata; class Mammalia; order Primates; family Indriidae; genus Indri; species Indri indri. Next base: position 13,838 of record RJWJ010030288.1, on the reverse strand, counting down.
AATCTTTGTCTCCACCCCTTTGAATCTGGTGAGGCCCTGTGACTCCTTTGACCAATACAATATGATGGGATGAATCCAGACCTGTTCCTAGTGTAGCTCTTAATTGGCCTGGTGGCGTCCCCTTCCTGCCTCTTGGGATTCTTGCTCTTGAAACAGGGACGCACCCTCTGAGAATGCAGTGCCATGCTGCGAGAAGTCCAAGCTACATGGAGGTGCTCCAGTTGACAGCCTCAGCTGAGCTGCCGGTCAACAGCCAGCATCAGCCACCAGCCATGTGTGTGCACCATCTTGGATGCCTAGTCCAGTGCAGCCCACAGATGCCTGCAGCTGCAGCTGCTTGAGAGATCCCAAGAACGAACTTCCAGCTGAGTCCACTCAACTCACAGAACAAGAGAAAATAATAATTACTTTAAATCATTAAGTCTTAGGGTGATTTGTTACATAAGAGATAATGGGGAAAGGAAGACAAGGGCCCCAAAAGATTGGAGCTCTAGAGTGCCAACTTGAGGTGTAAGAGGGAGGAAATTAAAGGAGGCTTACATTCATAAGAATGCCAGCAATGCCACGAATCTGGGGACCTGAGTTGCAGACTTGGCCCTGCCACTCGCTAGCCACGGAATCTTCGGCGAGTCGCCACTTCTTTGTGCCTTGGTTTCCTCATCTGTAAAATGGAGCTGATTCATTCTGCAAACACAGAATATTGTATCTGGTTCCCTGTTGGGGCAGGCAATACAAAGATCATTATGACCTAGCCTCTGAGATCTTGTGCTCATTCTAAGATGAAACTCGTCACTGTGAGAATGTTTGCAATACATACATGTAAGTAAATGTTAATTACATGCAAATCCCTTAGAGCAGTACCTAGCACATTCTAAGTGCTCAACATATGTCCCCTGTCATTATTATGCTGTAACTTATTTCTCTGAAAAGCATTTGTGCCCCGATTGTAGCTTTAAAAAGCTAACTGGGCACTACTACTTTGGAAAACTATTTGACAATCAAGTTAAACATACAAACAATGTTCAGAACCACTTTATTCATAACAGCTCCAAGCTGGAGACAATCCAAATGTCCATCAGAAGTCAAATGGATAAATAAATTGTGGTATATTCATACAATGGAATACCACTCAGTAATTAAAAAGGAGGAACTACTGTTTCGTGTAATAGCATGGATGGATCTGGTAGACAGTGAGTGAAAGAAGCCACACACCAAAGAGCGCAGGCTGCACGATTTCGTTTATAAAAACAGGCGCAACTAATCTAGGGCCACTGAGATCAGAATGGTTGGGGGATGTCGACTAAGAAAGGGCATGTGGGGGAACCTTTTGGGCTGCTGGCAATGTCCCACGTGTTGACGTGGGTGGTGATTATACAGTATACACGTAAGGATTAATCAAGCGGTGCACCTAAGATGTGTGCATGTCACTGGATGCAAGTTATACTTCAATAAAAAAGTACATGAAAAGCTCTCTGTGGGTGGGCTGCTCCCAGGTGGCCACTGTGGGGGGAGTTGGGCAGGAAAGGAAAAGGTTCTAGGTGGGGAGTCTTCTGAAGAAAACGTCCTCTCTTCCCTGAGATGTGGCAGTCCCCATTAAGTCAAGGGACCCTGGAGGCCACTGGGGCACCGCTCCCCCTGGGTCCGTCCTGGGCTGCTGGTGGTCCCCTAATGCCGTGCTGGGGCCAGTGTGGGGCTCCTCCATGGACCCCCAAGTCCCTGAGGCCTGGGCCCTTCCTTCCACAGTGTCTCAGCCTTCAAGTCTGAGAAGCCATTTCTGAAAAGGCGGCCGTGAAGAATCCTGTTAACATGAAGCCATCAGTGACTTCAAGAACCCAGAAGGTAGCCTGGGATCAAAGCACAGGCGGGAGTGTAGACCGAGCAGGGCTCCGTGGAGATGAGCGGGAATGAGGCCACAGAGCCAGTTTGCTGCAGAATTCCTGACCCTTGGGGACTGCACCCCAGGAAGGAGCCCGGCTCCTGGAGCAGGGGCCTCGGGCCAGTGATGGTAGCAGGACGGGCTTCCCGGAGCGGGAGGACTGGCTGGAGGACTGGCTTCCCTGTGTCCCCCTTCCCACCCCTATTCTCCTTAAAGCTCCGATGGCCTTCGTCACTCCTTGGAGAGGGGGTTTCTCAGGGCTAACAACGCATGATCCCCCACCCCCAGCGAGGGGCCACCGCGCCCTTTGGTACAGACTACTCCAAGCCCGCCGTACCTCGGGCTGGCAGTACAATTAATTTAGAAACCAGGCTGGATTTTCTCGCTATCTATGCTGGAGCAGGTTTCGCTTCTCTAGGAGAGCTCTCCGGCATCGGACCCCGGCAGCGGCGGGGGCGGGGGGGTCCCCTCCGCTCCCCGGCGCGGCCGTGCCCCAGGGGCGCCAGGGCCGCCCTGGTGCCCTGCAGCGCGGCGAAGCCCCCAGGGAGCCTCCTCCCTCTGTCCTCTCGCCCGAGCGTTCGGTCCCTGGCACTTCTCCGGGGACGCGGGGGCGGCCCAGGGGCAGCCGGAGGCCTGGGCACGGCCGCAGGGTAATGGGAGCGCGCCGGGGACCGCATGGGGGAGGCGGAGGAGGAGGGCTTGTCCCTCGGGGCGCCGCTCCCCGCCATAGCCCGGGAGGGGGCAGCTGGGACCCGGAGGGCCACTCCGGATCCGCGCGGCCACGGAAGCCCCCTCCCCGGCTCTGCGCCAGGGCCGCGCCGCGCCCTCCCCGCGGCTCCTCCCGCTCATTAGCGGAGGCCCGGCCGGCCCGCACGCCTCCTCCGGCCGCCAATTACCCGCCCTGCTGGCTCCGAGCGCGCCGCCGGGCCAGACAAAGGCGCGGGCGGGGGAGGGGAAGGGAGGGAGCCCGGGGCGCCCGCTCCTGCAGAGCCGCGGAGGCGACAGGAGGGCGGCCAGGACGCCGCTCCACATGGAGATGCGCGCAGCGAGCAGGGCGGGCGAGCCCCCGCTGTGGGCGCGGAGGTGGGACGCGGCTCGGCCCCTTCGGCTGCGCGTTTTTAACGCCGCGACTCCCGGTAGGGGGCTCGGGTGCCTGGTTGGCCCCCGCACCCCCACCCCCACTCCCACTCCCACCCCAGAGCCGGCCGTCCTGGTCCCACGCCGCGGCGCGTTTGGAAAGTGCTGGAGCGAGGCGCGCCACGTGCCTGCGCCTCCCGCTCGCAGCTCCCTAAACCTCGCTGTAGAGCTGGGCTCGGCACCGCGCCGCTAACCGAAGCCTTCGCGCTGCTACCCCAGGGCTAGGCGGGTTGGGTCTGGGGTATAGTCACCGTCGCGCCTTGGTGGCCTTGCTTCCTGCCATCTCCTTTGATGATTAGGCAATATATATTTTTTAATATTTGGAATACGAGGCGCGGGGAGATGAAGTGATTTATTAACTCAGATTCGTGGCAGCATCTAGGGGCATAGTTCCTGGTCTTTTAACATCTTAAATATCCTGAATTTTTCAGGGAAAAAAACCCCCACCATAGTCTTGCATTCTGATGTTTTCAGATTCTAAAGCCCCTTTGCAGAGTCCTTCCCAGCAGAGTCTCTGTCTATGAGAGAGAAGACAGTGTCTGGGGACCTTCCGACCAGCCACAGTGATTTTGAGGAGATTTAGTTCTTCAATTTGCATTCTGAAAACCATAGGTACATATTTTTTTTCATTATCCAAATCTATGATTATTACGTAGAATATGAGTTTTGGATTTCCAGAATCGCTGGCCCAGGAGGACCCAGGTTTTTGCGTCTGAGTCTGCGAGATGCCCACGCCTGCCCTAAGTCTCCTTTCCCGGGCAGGGCCTGGGAGCCTTCTGGGGTGCTGTAGGGAATTTCCTGTTATTCTTTCCTGACATCTGTCACCCTGGCTCTCAGGGGCTTCAAGAGGCCACTACCCCTTCAATCCAGTGCAGGGGACAGCAGTTGTAGTTGCAGGGACAGTTGGGGTAGGGGTCAGGGACACTCGGGCCTCAGGGCACGCCTGTGGGATGAGATGTAGACTGCCCCAAATGAAGACAAATGTTCCTCAATAAAGCGCCATTCCCAAGGGCCCCCCTTGCTGTCTGCTGTCAGCGGCAGCTTAGGGCTCTCGAGGTCAAGGTCTTCCTCCCAGTCCCCCAGGCTACTTAGCTTTGCACAGAGAATAGCCAGTGGGGGCCTTGGCCTCCTCCTCCTCACAAATGCCTCAGAGACCAGGCTTGTGGGGGGTGGGGGGAGAGAGAGAGAGAAAGCTTGCCCTCGCCTGGAAGGCTCAGTGCAAATCATTCTGTCTTCCCTGTGGGGAACACATCTCCATGAGCCAGCCCTACAGGCTGCCATGTGTCTGCTCTGGAAAGGACCCTCTGTCATGTGGGCTCTTTCCTGGGGGCCTGGGAGAAACTGCCTTACAGAACAGTCATCTGTCCCCCCCAGGGCTCCCACCAGGAGGTCCTGTCCTGCGTCATACTCAGCTGGCCCACTCCAGCAAGGCCTTAGCAGTTGTTAAAATATCAAATTCCATCTGTGCTCCTTGGTAAATGCCCCAGCTCCCCAAATGCCCCTCTCCCAGGCCCTGTCCCCGCTCCCCCCCCCACAGTCCAGCAATGAAAGGGTTAACAGCAGGTGTGTGGGGGCGGTTCAGGACTCTGCCCCTGCCTGCCTCCCTTGTGATTGGCCAGTGGGGATGACAGGTTGTCCCCGGACCTGGCTTTTACCAAAAGTGTTAGGTGGCCAGTTGGTGAACTATTGGTGAACTGAGAAATTTCATCCTCAAATATCTCTTCCATGATTTCATTGTTTTCGTATTAATCTTTGGCCTCCCCTGTGGTCCTATTTTCGAATGTTCTTTGCATCTTTGCATCTTAGTTTTTGCAAATCTCATGCCCGTGGGATGGGGCAGCCAGTGGGGAGAGGGTGCCCAGATGGAGGGGATGGTATACCCAACCGCCCTCACTGGCCTGCCCAGCTGGAAGACACAGACACTGCCATTTGTCTGGGAGGGCCCTTGGGGGCAAGGGACTGTGGGCCTGAGGTTGGAGTCTCACAGTGCTGCAGAGTGGGCCAGCCTGGGCCTCAGCACCCCAGCCTAAGTAGTTTGGGGAATCTGGAGCAGCTTCTAACCTTTCCGGGGTTAGATCATGGCTAGCTGTGGGTGACTGTGTTGAGAGCAGTGACTGGCTCCTGTTGCCTTCCCACATACATATACTGCAAAAGGAAAGCAGAGACCCTCAGCTCATCGCTGCTGAAGGTTTCCTGAGCTGGAGAATACAAAACCGCCCCCTCCCCCACTCCTTTGCAAAATTTCCCCATTGGAGCCAGGCAAAGGAAGCCAGAAGGCCAGTTCCGGCCCAGAATGCACCCTTTTCGGAAGCCTGCTCAGAATGCCCCTGCCTCCCTAGGATTCTTAGTGGGTCAGGGGGCTCAGCTCCTAGAGGGTGCCCTGAATTCTTCTAGGTTCAAACCCCCATGCTGCCACTTCCTAGCTGTGTGCCCTTGGGCCAATTGCTGAACTTCACAGAGCTGCAGTGTTCTCATCTGTATAATGAAGATAATAAAAGTATCAACTTCCATTGTTGTGTGAGGATTAAACAAGTTAATGTGTGTATATTTAACACTGTGCCCCAAACAAGGTAATTGCTCATTCAGTATCAGTTATTCTTTCTTTTCCTTCCTTTCTTCCCTCCCTCCCTCCCTTTCTCTCTCTCTTTCTCTTAAATTCTCACTGTTCTTCTGGACTCAGTGCAATAAATTTGGCCGTGAGAGAGTCACGGACAGTTTGAGTTAAATCAGGCAGGAGAGCGAGTGGATGTCTACTACAGAAACTACACTAGGTCTTTTAACTGAGGGGATTCAATATAGGGACCTGGCTACACAGGTGATGGAAGAGCTGGGAAGCCACCCAGGTGAGGCAATCCAGAGATTTGTACTAGCAGGAAGCTGCTACTACCTTGGGGCTGGAGGGGTAAAGGGAGGAGATAGTGTTTTTGGAACCCAGAAGCCAGGTCCATATGGCATGTGGGACCGTGAAGGGAGGGTCCCTCTGGGGTGAGCAGCAGCCACAGAAGAGCCCAGTTGCGGCTGGGCAGGCCATAAGAAACAGCAAGAAGGAAGAAATACCCTGGCCTCTCCCTTCCTCCTCCTCTCTAATCTGCCAGTGCCTCCCTTTGGCCAAACCTCTCTAGAAGCCTGAGGGCAAGGGAGCCCAAGAGCTGTGATTCTTGCAATACAGGGTAGGCCAGGAGAAGCATGGGGGTGGAGCAGACTGGCACTTGACTGGCCCAAGGACCAGGCCTTGCTGTTGGCCTGCTGCTGTGGCGAAACCTGGGTGACACAAGGCCTTTGTGAACCTCTTCGAGCTCAGTTCAGCCCCAGCAACAGGTTACAGGTTTCTTCTATTAATAGTTATCCTGGCCTCTAGGAATGCTAGATCTCCAACTCTACTCCCCGACTAGCTATACCTGGCCGGTAAGTTGCAAGTGCCACTTTTGTCACCGAGGTGGCTGCAGTTGTGCTGTGTGGCCCAGGTCATGATGTACAGCAGCTTCATTAATTGTTTCTTCAAACTTCCTGCTTCTGTTTCTTGGGAACCAGGGAAGATAAGTGAAGTCAACCCAAGCGAGAGGGGTGGGGAGAAGAAGGAATTAAGACGACTTTCTGAGCACCTACCTTGAAACATTCAGGTAAGAGGTGTTGAATTCTAAACACACCTCACACCTGGGGCCCTGCACGTTTCTTCTATCCTGGGATCATATGTGTCTCAAGAAAATAAATAGAATGATACTTCTGTGGGGGCTTGTGGGAAAATTCTAGATGGACAGCAGACCTGCCTCATAATAGGCCTTTCTTATTGGAAATCTTGCTTTTTGGAAAGGTCTCTGGGAAGTTGGGTTAATTTGGAAATTGAGTTGATTTTTTTTGGAGCCACAAACAAACCTAAACCAAAAAGTATCTCTTTTCTATCTCATAAATTCATGTGTTTTATTTATTGAACATCTGGTTTAGGTGCTGTGTGATTCATGGTTTATTCCTTGAGCTTGATAGGAAGGTACTAAGTGACTTGTGGCATTTTAATGTTGACAGCCATCTTGGCAGGGTTTGGGATGTCCGGCTTGAACAACCTTCTCCTTCCACGCCAAGGTGGCAGGGCCACCTGAGCAGTTCTTTGCAGGTTGGTTGATTCTTTTGTCCCCGATAATCACTGGTGTTTCAACCTTACCCAGGCCTCACGAAAGATAGGCAGTAATCGATAGAAGGGACAAGAGACATTTGGGACAAGGAACAAGTGATCAGATTTCAGAACCCCTAGGGCAGGTCCCAGGCCACCACCCTCAGGACACTTGTTTCCTCTAAGGAAGAGGAAAGGGACGGCAAGGTTTCCTCAGGTGTTCATTTGGGGGCTGAAGGAACCCGCTAGGAGAGAGAAGTGTGCCAAGCAAATGACTACATAAACAACTTTCCAGGGGGCCTATTTAAAATGCTCAGGGGAATAAATTGTTTTAGAGCATTTAAAAAACACCATTTACATACAATTAATATGTTGATTGCACAGCGTCCTTATTCATTCATTATATCAAGGACTTCCACATAGCAAAACAGCCTTTCAGTACTTAGCTTAGTTTGTGATATAGCATGAACCAAGACATTTTATATATATAATCACTATATGTGTGTATATATGTAAAACTTAGAGTCTTTAGTGTTTTGAACCTCATTTCTCAGCAGCCACCCAGTGCCTTATACAAACACACCGTTTGCCACACAGGGTGGAATGAAGGAGATTTTATTTTGCATCCTTATAACCCCAGAACCCTGGTTCGTTATCACAGTAAAGGTGCATGGCTGAGTGAGGCACTCGATAATCAAGATTTACTGTGTGAGAAATGTAGATGCTATGGGTTAGCAGAAACCCTACTTTTGGTGAGTAGTGGGGGTGGCAAAAGGGTAGCAGTTAGTGGGGCCTTGGAGTCGATTAGTGGATGCCACCGACAGACCTTGGAAGAACTTTCATGAGGGTTCACCAGGAAATGTGGTCTTGACCTTGAGACTGCTGGAGAATAATGGAATGTTTTGGCTCTTTGTTGCTGAGTAACAAACTTCCCCGGAACTTGTTGGTTTAAAGCAAATGTGATTTTATTATTTTTTATGATTCTGTGAGTTGACTAGTGCTCAGCTGGGTGGATCTTCTGCTAGTCTTGCTTGGTCTGTCTTGTGTAGCTGAAGTCAATGGTAGATGGGACTGGAATGTCTGAGATGGCTTTATTCATATATCTGGCTCTTTGGTGGGGATGAATGGAAGGCTGGGGCCTTCCACATGGTATCCCCACATGGCTAATGTGGGCTGCTTTGCATGGTGGCTGGATCCCAAGAGTGAGTATTCCAAGAGAACATTGTGCACATGCTTATCCCGTCTCTGCCTGCATCACTCTTGCTAAGGCCACATTGGCCAAAGCAAGCCACATGGCCAGGCCCAGAGTCAGAGTGGGAGGTGTAGTTCACTGGGAAACACAAAATAAACATCTACCACAAGGGGACTGCTCTGTCCTCTTATTTTCCTCCTGTGTTCCCTATTCTCCCCTCCCTTCCTCTCTTTGCTTGCCCCATACCTCTGTCAGAGGCAGATGTGCCGGGAGGAAGACAGCGCTGTGGTCAGTGTTTGATGGTGGTTGTGTGGCCATTTCCCCCTTCCCCACCCCACCTCCTCTGCCGGCATCTGGGATAGGCTGTCCTTATTTCTGAACTTATTCTGCCCCCCTCTCTGAATGTAAAGGGTTATGCAATATACAGACTGAACAGGCAGGATGAATTTTTCTTAAGATTCCAAGTCAGATGTTTTAATATTTCACTGAGCCGCTGCAGAAAGCCCTTCATTATGGGATGGAAATGCTTGGAAAATGGCCTTCTAATTAATGTGAAATGAGAGAGTGCCCCTCAGAGCAAGGGGGACTTGGCAGCTGTGAGGGTGATGTCACTGTGCCAGCACTTCCTGGGCGGGGTGATTGGATGGGGCCCGATCCCAGGATATATTTGCCTCATGGAGCCCATTCAGCATAAATCCTGCCACGGGGCCAGGCTGGAGACAGCAAATTGAGAACCTTCCACAGCTCGCTGAGTTACCGCTTCCCAGAAATTGCTGAAGCCATTGATCTCGACCTTTTTAAATCATTAAATGATTTTGGCATTCAGGCGCGCTGCGAGTCTGTGCTTGGTGACCTGAAGGAAGCAAGAATGGGTTCAACAGTGGATTCTGGGCGCGGACTTTCTCTGGGTACGGGTTCAGTCACATGGGCTGCATTATGGCGACCTTTACACCAGTGTGCAAGGCTACTTCTAAATAAGACACAAAATGGCTTGCTCGGCAGCCCTCCCTCTTTCCTCTGAGAGTCTCAGTAGAGCGGTGCGCTTATGAGAGACCTTAAAAGCAGCTCACATCCTGCCACCAGAGCCCGGGTGACAGTCACTGGGTTATGTAGATCTGTCTTCCTGGGTGTTTCCCTCACTGAATGAAGCAATTGACGGAGCTGTCATGGAGTAAAGGGAATTGAAAAGTTGTCTTCAAGCTTAGACCATTGCGTGGGAATAATAACAACAATAATATTATCTAATATTTATTGAACACTTTCTGTGTGCCGGTGTTGTGCCACGTACTCAACATTTTCTCTTTGCCTGTGAACTTGACCACAAACCTATGAAGTAGGTACTACTATTATTCCCCTTTGATAGACCAAAGATGATAAGTCCCACGTGTCCCACAGCTAGCTGTTTTTAAAAGATTTGCTGCCCTCCTGGCTGCATGGCTTAGTTCTGTGCATTTTGTGATATTCAATTTAATCAATATTGATTGAGTGCCTGAATAATGCCAGCACTGGAGGAAGACAGGGCTAAGGAAAGAGAAAGAATAGCGTCTGTGTGCCTGCGGGCTTATGATCCGGGTAGAGAAGGAGAGCCACCATTTTCAGAATGGTTCTGAATGGCCAGCCACACTAAAATCAACTACTTCTGCACGTGACTCTACCGGAGGCAGCAGAGCACAGTGGGAAGGTCGTGGGTGCTGGTGTACCCTACCGCAGACCTGGGTTCAAATACTAACTCTGCTGTGTGGTTCGGGGCAACAGAATTAACCCTTGTGCACCTCAGATTCCTCTTCTATAAAATGTGGTACCAATACCTACGTAGTAGTAGTACAGGTAGAGTCTGGCGTAAAGTAGGCTGTCTAAAGTGTTCTCAGCAAGCGTGGTCATTAGGGGAAGGGCATGAGAGATGGTGGGTGTAAGGTAGAAATGATCTGGAGAAGAACATGGAGGGGGAAGAGGGCAAATGAAATGGATCCATCGAGTTCGATTTTGTGCCTGGTTGTTCGCACACGTGCACGCACGCACACGCGTGAGTGTGTACACACTGGACCAGAGAGCTGGCAGAGAGGTTAGGAGTTGGGGAGGGAGGCTCAGTGAGAAATGCCAGGGAAGCTGGGTGATCACTCAGTCCTTGACGGGGACCCAGTGCCCCATGCCTCAGGGTCCTGGCTTTGGTTCGCTCACTCCAAGCTGCTGGCTTTCTGCTTAACTAAGGACGAGGGAATATTTAACCACCAGTAAGGCCGGGCCACCCACCTATCAAAAAGGCCCTTTGGTGCTCGATCCAGGCTGTAGCAGGGCTCTAGAGTTAACCCTGTAGATGGTGGGTTGTAGGAAAGTTGGAAATCTGGGTGGCAGAGAGAACCCTCAGGGGCTTTGGGGCAGTGGTGATTACCTAACATTTGCCTAAGTATGTCAAGATTTTAACACTTGGTTCAACTTTACCAGTGTGCCTGAACCTCAATTCTGAGCCGAAAGGTTGCTTTCAATTTTGGCAGCATTACCATAGTGCCTACTGTGTGCAAGGCACTGGGAGGGTGTTGGTATAGAGAGGTACCTACTGCATGCAAGTCATTGGAAGGGCGTTGGTGTAGAGAGAGCTCTCATTGCGACTGGGGTCTTTTGCTTTGTAGTTGGGGAAGCAAATTCCAGCCCCTTGTTAGTGGAGTGAGAATGCAACACTCAGGCCCAACCTGCCTAGGGAAGCAGGGAGCCTTGCTCTCCTGGGCCCCCTCTCCTGGCCTGCCCAAGGTGCCTTGCCCAAGTTGCCAGTCCTGCATGCTCCCACCTTGCTGTGCAGCCAGAAGTTAGCTCCCTCAAGCGGGAGGAGTGGTAACTGGCCCTGAAGGTGTCGTTGGGAGCAGCTGGGCCCTGGGCTGTCTGAGGATATCCCCACGTTTTGTCACCTTTGTCGGGGGCACTGGAGCAAGCTGCTGCGAGCATGCTTAAGGTGATTTGGTGGGAGCTGTGTGCCCAGACTTGGCAGCTGGCCTGCCACCATCAGTGCAGAGCCTTGCCCAGGCCACAGGGCAAAGTGTGAGGGATATGGGCTCCTCCCAGGGCTTTTTGGACCACAGCTGATCAGAGATCTTGGAATTACATTTCTTCCCATAGCCACTTGGTCACGGACATGCCTGGTCACAGAGGGGTAGGCTGGGATTGACACTTCTGGAGCAGGGACAAAGCTGGCCTAGCTGCCCCACAGGGACTTGGGATGTATATTGTGGGTACATCACCAAGGGCCTCGAATGCCAGCCTGCGGACTTTATGTTTGTTCAAGGAAGAACTATAAGTCGGTCTTGTTGGGGGGCAATAGAGACAGACAGAGACCCAACTTCAACCAGCTGGAGCAAAATGTAGCCTTTATTGGTGTAGGGGCCTGAAATATCCAGCAAATAGCTTCAGACATAGCTGGACTAGAGGCTCAAGCACTGATTTTATGGCTCTGTCATTCCATTTCTTAGCCAGCCTCAAGCCACATGGTGGACAAGATGGCTGCTGGCAGCTGCAGGCCTCATCCTACCCTTGTGGAAACAGAGAGTCCTTGTCTCTGGGAGAAAAGTCCCAAGGAGGGCTCTGATTGGCCGAGCTAGCATGAAATGCCCAATGACTGTGCCCGGGTATTGGGGTGCCTTGATTGGCCAGCCAGGGCTGGGTCCTAGGGTCTTGTGTATAAGGGGTTTCGGGAGGCTCAGACCCTTTAATGGAATTGGTTGCCCACAGGAAAGAAAGGTTCTTTCACTAGAAGGTGGGGTGCTGGGCAGACAAAAGCAGCAGTTACCCACTAGCGGTTACCGATTGAGCTTTCATAACAGTTGGCAGAAGGCTGTTACTAAGGCAGCTCCAGAAGCTTCTTCTGAAAGCAAACTTACTTTTCATATTTCCCTGTGGAGGTGCCTGTGGTTGCCAGCCAAGGGGGCCTGGCTTCCCTCTTCACCCCTGCCGCCCCACTGTGCCCAGCTGCATCCATTTAGCCGGGCCATTTGGACCAGGAATAAGGGCTCTCCTTTGACTGTCGGTGGCATTCAGGACGGCCTCGTGCTTAGCCAAAGGGCTGTGCCTTGTCCAGATGTCCAGAGGGGCTGGTTTCATGTCTCTGACAAGGCCGCCTTTCTGGGCAGGAGGATCTTAAGGAGGGAGATGTCTGCAGCCTGGGCACGGGATGATAAATGCCCCCTCTGGAATGCAGAGATGAACTCTTAAAAAGAAAAAAAAAGGCTTTCATCATTATTGCAAAGACCCCAAACAAGGGGGTTTTCTCATCCCGAACTGCAGGATGGCGGTGGAGGAGGGGTGCTAGGGAAACAGGGAGTGGGAGGAGGGTGGCCGGGGCTGGTGACACAGACACTTGACTGTGAAACCTCTGAGGACGCCCACCAGAGCAGCGACCTCGCTTCCTCTGGAGCAGCCCACAGGCGGTGGCCGTTCCAGCCTGAGCACGGCCTCCCGCTGGGTGTGCAGTGGCTGTCTGTTAACCAGCCTGGGAGAATAGACGTTGTGTTTGCCTCATTCCCTCCACCCCCACACCCTGCACCGCACCAGAGCTGCCCCTGTACAAATGGCATTGTACAGCTGGGGACAAAAACAGCCGTTCATTCCCCATCCACGCCTGGGGACAAAAAGCTGAGTGTAGCTCGGTTTGCTCTGGTTTAGGAAAGATGGGGCTAGCGGGGATAGAGAAGGCTGGGAACTCAGGGGAAGGGCAGGGAAGACTAGAGGACACAAATTAGCTCTGACCACGTGAAGGGATCGCATGACCCAGATCCACCCAGCAAGGAGGGCAGTCCCTTTGGTGCCCCTTGACCTGCTGGCACAATAACAGGTCACCCATGGTGGGAACTGATGGCCACGTCTCTGACAGCTTCCCCGTTAGGCCTGCTTCCCTGGAGAGAGCCCTCTGGCCTTTATAAATCTCCAGAGGTTTTCATTTACTCAAATAGTATTCATGGAGTCAGTCCACTGTGGTCAGTGAAACATGGGCTTGGGAATCCTACAGACCTGGTTTCAAAATCTGTGTCACAGTTCCGGCTGTATGACCTTTGGCTTGTTACTTGCCTTCTCTACATCTTGCTTCCCCCATCTGGAAAATGGAAATAACCAGAGCACCCATCGGGTTGTTGGGAGGATCCAATGACACCATCCACATAGAATGCTTAGCGCAGAGCCTAGTACCTAGGAAGTGCTAAATAAACATTGCTAATTAATAAGTAATATTGGTAGCTGTGCTCACAGTGTTAGACAATTGGGGGTGGGGGAAATGAGAATTCAGGAAGACCCACCTTATAAATGAGTTGTGTTCCAAAGTGAACTTGTAAGTTTCTTATTTGGACCTAAAAACAGAGTTCCCATAGAAACACTGCTAAGAAGAGTCTTGAAGTTCCTGGTTAACCCACAAAAGCCTATTCAATTGTCGGTGTACCAGAAATAGCTGAGTGGTGGATTTAAAACATGGCAGAAAATTCTTTCATGCTTCTCCCATTGAGAGGTGGGGTCTATGTTGCCTCCCTTTGAATCCAGTGGGCTTGTGGCTGCTT
>RJWJ010030287.1:0-20027 GCA_004363605.1 Indri indri | reverse complement strand
AGCCAAGTCATTGGAGCCAGGAATACCCACTGAATACTTCCCCCCTGCATTCCCATGTGGTGTATATAAGCCTGCTGTAGCATGAACTCCACTAAAAAGTAAGTAAGCAATAAATGTCTGTTAAATGATAATACAAATTGCACTGTATTTATAGGTTTTTATGAATGTCTCCCTCATACAAATTTCTTAAGGAAAGAACTGTTAATTATTTCTTTCTCTATCACAGGTACCATGCATCTTGCTAAGATATAATAATCTGCAAAGTGCTTACTGAATTAATTTCTAAGAAATAACAAAACTTTTAGCCATGCTGCATGCATATACGTACAAGTGAAATGTTTACTGTACAGTATAAAGTCATTGAAGTAAAAACAAGAAACAGCTTTATTTTGTCTCTCCAATTCCTTAAACCTGCTGTACAAGCCCTCCCTTCCCTTCCCAGCATCTGGACCAGACTCCATAGTCCCTCTCAAGCATTGAGAATGGAGTTAAGAAAATGTTGTTAGCCTGTATTACTTAATTCTTCTTGCTGATGTAGTTCTTTTGGTCAACATGGGCTGGCCTAAGGCCAAATCTCTCATGGGGTGCATGTGTGGCTTCTTCAGAAGCCCTGTGCAGAAGGATGTAGGTTCTGTGCTCTCCAGCTGTCCTCTGTGACCACCCCCAGTCCCCTGTCCCTAGGACTACACCCCACAACAACTGGTGTGGGGCCTGAAGCTGCTCCTGTTCATTAGGGCACCTTTAAGCAGTCTTGAGGCTGGTTATGTTCTCCAGTACCTGGGCACTTTGAGAAACTCAGGCATCCTTGCCATGCGTCTGACCTTTTCCTCACCCTGAAATTGCAGCTGCTCGATCCAGCTTCCTACCCTGACTCTCCAGACGTCACTACCCACACTCACACACAGCACACTCTCAGAGGCACACAAACTTATCCCAAGGACTCTCTCACCAACCTTTCCTCTGCTAGACGGCAGCCTTGGGAAAGGCCTGCAGACACCATAGCTTAGCAATCTCACCATGGAGGGAAACACAGGCTTCACTTCTCTCGACAACCTCCAGTTTTCATCCATGGTGTTCTCAGAGCCCTTCTCATATGGCTTGAGAGAGGGGACGTGCTCAGCACTCCCCACTCAGCCAACAATGCAACATTAAAACTGCTAAAACTTCCCCACTATGTTAAAACTCTTTCAAATTTCTAGTCTTCTTTCTATGAATATGTGGGGGTTGCAACAGAGACTGGTAAGACCACTTTGCTACCTCATTATCCCCGGCGACATGGGCACTTGTAAGGATATGGGGTCCTTATCAACCATTGTCCTCAACTTAGGGCCTTTGACAGAAGTGTCAGATGACAGAAAGAGTCTAATGGATACCTTACTACATATGAGGCACATATGTGTTCCTGCATATATACCCCAGCTTATTTTGAAAAGGTTGTATGCAGCTTCAGAAGTGCATAAAATACAACAGAACACAGACAAAACCCAGAAAAAAATTCATCTGGTACTATAAAGATACTGCAGATACATCTGAAGATTTTTGAGCAAGAGAGTGACGTGATAAAAGAACGTGCTTTAGAAAGGTGGAGAAAGCTGTGTGTGGGACGTGTATGGGGACTGACTAAGTACTGGAAATGCTTACAGAATGTAGAAGGGTTTTGCTCTTCTGATGAATCAAGGCACAGTGTGTTCAATAAGACACACTTGGGGCTGCTCTCTTCCAATGGCAGGTCTCCAATCTTAATGCCTGGGCAATTTCCTCCAAAATGGTACTCCAGGGAGCCAGCTGAACTGTACAGGTGAGAATCACTGGGCAGGCGTTAGATGATAGCAGTCCAAACCTGGGTGTTTTCTGAGTGCACTTTAAGATGAGAGAGGGAGAGTGAGAAAGAAAAAGAGAAAGAGAGCAAATCACACAAATGAATCAGCACTGACTAAGCTCCCACCCCTGGCTCTGCCCAAAGGGCAGTCCTTGCCAAATAACCAGCACTATATTAGATTTTGGAAAACAGCATAGCAGTGTCAGCTTCCTCAATAAATCATCCTTTCAGTCTCTCAGAGCAGAACAAACACCTTGACATCCCTGCCATGGAAGATGCTTGTTCTCTCTCAAGTCCTGAGTCACCCTGGACCACCTCCAAATGTGGTTTCAGAGGCAGTTAGAAGATACTCAAGAAAGCAGTGGCACCAGGCTGACATATTTCTGGGGAGTCTAAGCTGGACTTTCCAACTGTCCTTTACCATGTTCCAGAGAGTTTTCTGTGGTTCCCAGCCTGACTGCTTGCAAATGGCACCATGCAAGGCCCCTGGAACTTTTCACAGCTATTCCTTACAGCTGTGGAGACAGCTCCTTGGGTGAAATCCAGCCTGCTGAATTACTCATTTCCTGTTCTTGATCTCAGATATTTCTGTTTGATGTTGCTTTCTCAAAAAAAAAAAAAGCCATAAATTTTAGAGGAAACAATATTTTATATAATGCAGCTTTGTGGACTTGAGTGCTAAAACCAAATCATTTTCAAGATGCCTTACCATTATAATCATTTTCCCTCAAAAAGTTCCGGGTGCTGAGAATAACTCTACAACGATCCTCCCATGGTGAGGATGTTGGATGTCATAGGCAGGATTCCCGGTTCTGTTTACACCACAAGATTGAAGACATTGCTCAACTTGTCAGTAACAAGTCAGCAGAAGCTCCCCTTTATAAAAATGTCAGATGCATTTGCTAGTGCAACCCAAGAATCAGATGTGTGGGTGTTTCCAAGTTTTCCATCTTATGAGAGCACCATTCTCTTTAATGTTGAAATTAAAATGAGTTTATCCCCCATCCCTCATGTAGCCGATTCCGTGCATTTCTCAGGAATCTCAGGGACTTTCCATTTCTCATAGTTACTCTCTCTCTCTTAATACCCTGTTTCTGTTTAATGTCTTTCACTTGGATTCTCACCTCCTGCAGCTGCTGCCTCTCTCTACATCAAACCAAATGTGGAAATATGGATGCTTTTCCATGATTTTTTCAGGGTATCACCCACACAAGATGGTAGTTTTAAAATTCACTAAGGAGTCAGAAGTAAGAGAGCACAGGACTGAAAATGCCTATTAGTGCATATGAGACCATCCTGATCCTGGAAGTCTCCTGACCATTTCCCCCAAGGAAGCTTCTCATTGGCTGACCCCTCATTCCAACATCTTTCCAAGCAGCTGGCCCTACTTGCTGTTCACCCAGAAGCCCTCTTACTGTTTCCCTCTTAAGTTATCATGGAAAAGTTAAATTCTCTTTGTTTTATTGAGCAGGTCAATTTAATTTTCTTTGTCTCACCCTTCCTCCTTTCAGATCAGGGCCTGATGTCTGTTTCCCCCCAGACTGCAACAACCATCAATCACTTTGTTTTCCTAGTCCTACTACATTAGTCTTTAACTCATTAAATTAAAAAAATTACATGGTTAGATACTGTAATGTATCTATTATCATTAGAAATCAGAAACAGAACACAGAAGGACTTAGTTTCAAAATTTACTCTCTATTATGATCAACTGTATGCCAGTAAATTTGAAAAATTAGAGGAAATGGATAGATTCCTGGACACATACAACCTACTAAGACTGAACCAAGAGTATATAGAAAGCCTGAATAGACCAATAACAGATAATGAAATTGAATCAGTAATAAAAAGTCTCTCAAGGAGAAAAGTCCAGGACCAAATGACTTCACAGTTGAATTCTACCAAATTTTCAAAAAAAGAAATAATACTGATTCTGCTCAAACTATTTCAAAAAAATGAAGGGGAGGAAATTCTTCCAAATGTATTCTATAAGGCCAGCATAACTCTGATACCAAAACCAGATAAGGACACACCAACAAAAGAAAACTATAAACCAATATCCCTAATGAACACAGATGCAAAAATCCTCAACAAAATACTAGCAAACTGAATCCAATAGCACATCAGAAAGATCATACACAATGATTAAGTGGGATTTGTCTCAGGGATGCAAGGATGGTTCAACATACGCAAATCAATAAATGTGACACATCGCGTCACTAGAATGAACAACAAAAACCATATGACCATTTCAATAGATGCAGAAAAAGCATTTGATAAAATTCAACATCTCTTCATGACAAAAGCCCTTAATAAATTAGGTATAGAAAGAAAGTACCACAACACAATAAAGGCCATATATGGCAAACCAACAGCTAACATCATACTGAATGGGAACAAGATAAGGATGTTTACTCTCACCACTCTTATTCAGTACAGTACTGGAAGTCCTAGCCAGAGCAATTAAGCAAGAGAAAGACACAAAGGGCACCCAGATTGGAGAGGAGGAAGTCAAATTGTCCCTGTTTGCAGACAATATGATCTTATATATAGAAAAACCTAAAGACTTTACCAAAAAACTCTTAGAATTAATAAAATAATTAAATAAAGTTGCAGGGTACAAAATCAACATACAAAATCAGTGGTGTTTCTATGCATAAACAACAAATTAGCTGAAAAAGAAATCAAGAAAGCAATTCCATTTACAATAACTACAAAAATAATAAGATACCTAGGAATAAATTTAATCAGGGAGGTAAAAGATCTCTACAAAGAAAACTATAAAACATGGATGAAAGAAATTGAAGAAGACACAGACAAAATAAACGGAAAGAGATCCCATGCTTATGAACAGAAAGAATTAATATTGTTAAAATGACCATACTGTCCAAAACAATCTATAGATTTAATGCAATCCCTATCAAAATACCAATGACATTCTTCACAGAAATAGAAAAAAAATCCTAAGATTCATATAGAACAACAAAAGACCCTGAATAGCCAAAGCAATTCTGACCCAAAAATGAAAAAAGCTGAAGTTATCACACTACCAGACTTCAAAATACACTACAAAGCTATATAGTACCAAGCTATAACCAAAACAGAATGGTACTGACTTAAAAACAGACACATAGACCAATGGCACAGAACAGATAACCCAGAAATTAATCCACATATTTACAGCCAACTAATTTTTGACAGAGGCACCAAGAACATTCATTGGGAAAGTACAATCTCTTCAATAAATGGTGCTGGGAAAACTGGATATACATATGCAGAAGAATGAAATTGGATCCCTACCTCTCACCCTACACAAAAATGTACTCAAAATGGATTAAAGACATAAATGTAAGACACAAAACTATAAAATTACTAGAAGAAAATAGGAAAAATGCCTCAGGACATTGATCTGGGAAAAGATTTTATGAGTAAGACCCTCCCGTCCCGCCCAGAGCACAGGCAACTAAAGCAAAGAGAAACAAATGGGATCACACCAAACAAAAAAGCTTCTGTACAGCAAAGGAAATGATCAACAAAGTGAAAAGACAACATACAGAATGGGAGAAAATATTTGCAAACTATTCATCTGACAGGAGATTAATATCCAGAATATACAAGGAACTCAAATATCTCAACAGCAAAAAACCCCAAACAATCCAATTTAAAAAACAGACAAATGATCTAAACAGACATTTCTTAAAAGAAGACATACAAATGGCCAAGAAATATATGAAAAAATACTCAACATCATTGACTATCAGGGAAATGCAAATCAAAACCACAATGAGACATGATCTCACCTCTGTTAGAATGGCTTTTATCAAAGAGACAAATAATAAACACTGGTTCAGATGCAGATATAACGGAACTCACACTTTTGGTGGTAATGCAAACTAGTATAGCCATTATACAGAACAGCATGAGGTTTCTCAAAAAACTACAAATAAAATTACTGTATGATCCAGCAATCCCACTACTGGCCATTTATCCAAAAGAAAGGAAATCAATATATTGAAGAAATGTGTGCACCCCCATGTTTATTGCAGCACTATTCACAATAGCCAAGATATGGAATCAACCCAAGTGTGCAACAATAGTTGAATGGATAAAGAAAATGTGGTATATATATACACAATGTAATACTATTTAACCATAAAAAAGCATGAAATCCTGTTATTCATGGCAAAATGGATGAAACTGGAGAACATTATGTTAAGTGAAATAAGCCAGGAACAGAAAGTGAAAACACTGAATGTTCTCACTTATATGTGAAAGCTAAAAAATAATTGATCTCATAGAAGTAAAAAGCACAACGGAGGATACTAGAAGCTGGGAAGGGTAGAGAAAAGGGGGAAATAGAAAGAAATTCGATAAAATACACAAAATTACAGCTGGAAAGGAAGAACAAGTTCTAGTATTTTATAACGCTGTAGAATGACTATCATCAATGATAGTTTCAAATAGCTAGAAGATGATATTGAATGTTCCCAACACAAAGAAATGATAAATATTTGAGATAATACATATGCTAATTACCCTGATCTGATCACTATACATTGTATTTGTCAAAACATCACTATGTACCTCATAAATATGTACAATTATTATGTCAATTAAAAATTTTTAAAAATTTAAAAAAACTTAAGTCTTATGTTTATTCTAAAAAATGTATCCAGTTGAGTTGGAAAAAAATAATGTTTATACTCAACCATATTTAGAGCAAGTTTTTCTGGCTCTCACTGAGAGTGACGACTGGATATAAAGAGCCATGATCTATGGACATGTATACAGATAGTGGTGTCCTCTTCAGACAAAAGAAAGCTCCCTGTGAAAACCAATCTATCCTTATTTGCAGAAGAGATGAGACCATGAAAGTGTCCCTTCCCTCCCAATATGTGTGAGAGAAGGACACATACAATGCAATATAGCATGTCTATATTAAAACATGTACAGCACATATACACTGTGAGATAAAGGAGTGATCCTTCCGTGGAGTGTACTGATACAAGAGTGTTAATAAAAATGTGTATGAAAGAGCTGTCAGTTTTTAGCTAGGAGTTTTCCCTGGGACAGTGATCTCAAAACACTGGGCCGTGCACTGGTGCCATTCTCTGGTGAAGTTTTAACCAGTTTAAGACAAAATGAGGAAAGTAACTATAATATCGTGTTTTCAAATACATCTGTAAAGCTTCCAACTACCATGGTAGAGATCGTACTATGGAGTAGGGTGTGGCCATCTCTCCATTTTACACTTTCAGTGTTAAAATGTTCTGTTTTAAATGAAATAATAGCAATCCTAGAATGCAGTTTAGTAGGATTTTAAAAAAATAATTGTTGTACTAGAGCAAACGGTGTCCTCAATTAAAAAAAATTATCCATAAATGTCTGGGAACCAGTTCTCTAGAAACATATTTGAGGAATTAGGAAAAGAAATAAAACAAAACATAAACACAATTTCTCAATCCCCTAGAACTTGTAGAACACGCACATGGAGCTTTCCTAAAGTCATGGAGCAGAAGAGCCATAGAGAAAGCTGAGAGGGGGGACCTACTTCCAACACAGGATGGGGAGGCCCTTCCAGCCTGAGTCTCACCCCCTGTTCCTCTCACCCCACACTGCCAGTGCTCCCATTCTCCACCACAGATTTCCATATTCTCCCTAGGGAACATCAGACTAGTTTACGTGAAATTTTAGGCACGTAGAAAAAAGAAAATACAATTGGTGGTACAATCAGTAAGTTTCAACTACTTATTTGAAAAAAATGGCTGTGCTAATTGCAGAAAAAGGGAGTGCCCTCTAGACTGTTCTCACAGTGGTGACAGTGGTCCCAGGGGACTGGAGAGTACACTCATGCAGTCCCAACCCTGCTGCCAGGGCACGTGGTTATGATTTCGGGCTGTGACTCGGAGCCTCAGGCAAATCATTTTTCTAACAAATTCTTTCTCTGTCTTTTAATTTATCTGATCTTTGAGGAGACATCAAATTTTTATTATGTGTAAATCTAAAATGCATATGAAATTAAAAGTTAAGCAAGCGCTTTCCAAGTTTCTTTTCTTGTGTCTGCCAAGATGAACAAAGGTGATATAGAATTTAAGCCTTAAAGAGATCTGGGAGATTTCATTACAGATGCAAAAATGTGGCACTTAGAAGTTGCATCCTAAACCAGGATGCCCAGCTCACTAGATGAGAACTCTTTGCCTCCAGAGCTCCTTCAAGCAAAGCACACCACTTCTCTTATATGCCAAGCTGATATTTTTCCAGGACATAGATTTATCGTATTCTTAAGAATGTATTTCTTTTAGCTCATCCTTTTTTGACAAGGTATAATAGGCAAATGTTTATGTTCTGAAATTTCCCAGTTTTTTATTTCACCTTACAGACTTAGAAAATAAGGTTAGTAAATGATAGTCTCTGTATCATGTCTTCATGTCTAATCGTTAACTTTAAATTTTCTATTTCTTCCTTTATTCATACCTTTTTTCCTCCCTGCATCTCCATCCCTGCCAATAAATAAATTGCACAGGGCCGGGCGCAGTGGCTCACGCCTGTAATCCCAGCACTCTGGGAGGCCGAGGCGGGAGGATCGCTCGAGGTCTGGGAGGATCGCTCGAGGTCTGGAGTTCGAGACCAGCCTCAGTAAGAGCGAGACCCTGTCTCTACTAAAAAAATATATAAAAAAGTAAATCGCACATTATATTCACATTTGATGAACTCAACCCATGATTAGTTAATCAAATGTATATGTAGGCCATGTATATAGACTCTATTCTTAAAGTGTGAATGAGAAGAGGAGACAGCACTCAAAGGGCAGACAGCATTTCTTAAAATGTTAGTGTCTCATTTTCCATTCTTTTTCAGGTTGGGAGGAGGGAAGCTCAAAGGCCTGCACCTTGCTAGGTCAGCTTCCAGGATTTCTGCATTTTGACAGATTCTAGCGCTCGAGGTGCTGTGCTTGGAGCAAAAGCCTGGATTCTAGACGTAGTGTCTTGAAGCAATACAAGATGAGAGCAATGGCAACATGTCTGAAAGTACGAAGATTGTCTAAAGGTGCTAAATGAAGAGTGGAATGGGGACATCATGGGGCTGAAAACAGGCAGAGGGGAGGTGCGACTGGAGAATTCTGGAACAGTGCAGGACGTGAGTCCCTGCAGGAGTGCTGCCAGCTTTCCAGGTGCATTGCAGAGGCCAAGGCAGAGTGAACAGGGAACGTTTAATGTGGCAAAATGCCAATAGGACAGAGGAGAGAGGACGGGAGGAGATTTGCTCAAAAGCAGAGAGGAAGGAGGACACAGTCCTTAATTAGCGGAGAGGACACTTGACTCTATGGGATTTTAGCAGGCAGAGGGATTGATGTGGTTGCACACAAAGTTGAAGATGGAAGGGCAATGGTGATAAAGCCATTCACACCCTTTCTTTTTCATTTCCTTGGTACAGCTGGAGGCTAGGTCATCTGTGTAGAGTGTTGGCGAGGGTCAGGTGGGGAAGAGAGGAGCATGGTGAAGTCTTGCTTGCTGCCGCGGGTTGCTGCCAAGGATGGGAGAAAAACATTCTGAACAGAATTTTGGGCTCAGCTGCCACTGTGGACCACCAATATACCATGACACTAATCTGCATGGCTGTGGGGCTTTCTCCAACAGAACTCAGATGCAGGTGTAGGGATGGAATGTTTTAGGATTGATGCACAGTTGAGGATTTTTAGTACAGTGTTTCTAGAGAGATGAGGGTCTGGAGGGTATGCCGACTACTAAGAGTGCAGGGAAGACGGGCTGGCAGTGCTGTGTGGTGGGAGGGTAGTTGCAGGAGGAGTGAGTGAGAGTTGGGGAGAGAGGTGTGTGAAGATGCAGGTGGAGCGATGCCAAGAGTGGCACTCTAGGTGTGGTGGGTGGGAGGAGCTGTAGGACCAGTGCTTGGCATGAATGAGCTTCATGAATGCTGAAATCTCCCAGATAAAAGAAGGAATTGAGTTAAAGAGGAAAACTATGGGCCAGGTGCCTCCATCTTCAAGGAATGTACTGCAGCAGCAGGAGGGGAAAAGTCATTGAAGTCAAGTATGAGCTTCACAACAAAGGAACTTTTTCATAAAAAATGCAGGAGGGATGCCATTACGGTAGAGACAGGGATGTGAAGTAGGAGGTGACTGAAATATTTTGGAGGAGGAAAGGGTTTTGTGACCAAAATGCAACTTGGGGAAAACGCAGCCCATGGAACACAGCCTCTAACCCCACCTGCTCACTGCTGGCTAACATGATCAGGCAAAGTCACTCCACCATGAAAAGTGAGGGCCTAAATTAGCGAGATTTAGAGTTCCTTAAAAAAAAAAAAAAAAATGTAGCCTCTTAAGAGCAAATCAGTTTGATGTGCACCTTCCTTCTTCCATGTGAACTACTGTTGCCTGGATAATAAGACCTCCAAGTTAAGGCAAGCCAGGTTGGTCTTTGGTTTTAGCCAGCATCCATCCATCCATTCAATCTGTATTGTGCTAGGGGTTGGGGAAACTGTGTTAAACAAAACTGCAGGTGACCCCTGCCCTCATAGCCCTTCCAGTCTACTGGAAGAGATGTGAATGAACCAAAGGGTCTCCCCTCAAATGAACAATTACGACTATGATGAGGGCAACCAAAAGGATGCAGGTGTGATGAGAGGGAACAATGTGGGCCTGGACCTCACGAAGGGAGTCAGGATTGTCCCCTCCAGGACAAGGTTTGAGCAACACATAGGAGCTAAACACAGCAGAGCAGCCCAGGAAAGGGTTCAGTGTAGGCGATGGCCCTGTGTGTGTGTGGGCGGGGGGAGGGCAGCAAGGCGTGGGGGCAATGTGACCACTTGACTGAAGGAAAGAAGGCCAGGGCTCTGCAGCCCCAAACAGCAGGGAGCACAGTACCAGATGCCACAGAAATGCCCAGAGAGCAGACAGTCCCCTGGAGGCCAAAAAAAAAAAAAAAAATCCTGCATATTTTCCTGAGAGTAATGGGGAGTGATTGAAAGGTTGGGAACGAGGGAATGACAAAATCAGATTCGCTTTGAAAAGATCATTCCAACTACTCTGTGGAGAATGTCTGTGGGGGAGGGTGGAGAAAGTAAGATTAGATAAGGAAGATTAGATATGTTCCGGTAAAGATTGAGCGTATAAAGCACAGCAAGCACTGAGAACAGCACATGGTACATACCAAGCACTCAACAAATGGTAGCTGTTAGGACTATTTAGATTTCAAAGGAAGACCCCCAGAATGGCCAGATAACTTGGGACCACTTAGGTTACACATTCATTATTCTTTAGTTGCATATTGTATCTACTTTTCCCATTAGTTTCTAAAGTCAGTTTATAGAAACCTCTCTAGTCAAACCATGAGGTTTTTTGTTTTCTTTTTCTTTTTTAAGTCATGGAACTGGAACCAAGAAAGGTAAGAGACAAAAATGTATTGAATCCACAACTTGCTTCTTCTCTTATCTTTTTAGAATTTAAAATAGTTTCAGCAGCCCCTGGTTTTGTTCATAAGTAGATCCCTGTCCCGGTTGCAGCCTCCTGCAGATCCCTAAGCCCCTGCCAGGGTTGCAGATTCCATAGCCTCCCTCACCCCTGCTCCCCTCTGCTTCTCCCCAGGAGCCCTGCTTTAATGCTGATGAGTTTCATTTCAATTACTGTCCCTTTCATCTCAAACACCAGTCAGGCAGAAGCAATGTATAAAGTCAAATTGTTTCCTTGAAAACTAGAATTTATTGTGTCCTAGTGTCACTTTTATTAATTGTTTAAAGTTAATGGTATCCAGACCTACAGAATTTTGTATAAACATTTAACTGGTTTTTTTCATCAAAGGGAAACCTCTCTTACATTCTATATACGGCGATGTGCCCTCTGTTGCAGACGAGTTATACACAGTGGATTTATTTACACGGAGGAACCTAGGAATTTGACCCTTGAATGACATCACTATGAAGAATATGTTCAAATCAGGGAACAGAGCTGAACCAACCATACAGGTAACTGAGAGTCTTTTACACACGGCCCATTTGACTGTCGCTTTATTCCGGGAGGATTTTCCATGTGCCTGTCCCTGTTACACAGGCTCAAGTTGTGTTGGCCGTAACAGACGGGGGTGGGGGTTGAGGGGTAAGAGGGGAGAGATCCTCTTTCTTGGATTCTGAGCCAGGATCACTTGGAGAGAAGCATAGAAAATTATCCTCTAAATAACATGAGGAGGAGAAAAGAAAGATGCCTTTCACTTTATTTTTGTCCTAAACTATTTGGAGAAAAAGTGCTGGGAAGATATCAAAGGAAATCGAACTTCAATGTTAGGAATATTTTAGCAAAATATAACTCCCTGGGGAACCAGAAGTGATTTTGGAGACAGCATTTTTCCCTAGGGTAGGCAGAGTCCTTACAATCACTGCCCCCAAGAGAGTCTTGTACCTTGTGGTTTGAGAATAAATTGAAAACAAATCTCAGTAGTTAGGATGGATGCCAAAATTCATACCAGTCACCCCTGACTTTTAGGAGGAGCATGTGGATTTCTTGCACACTTAATGCATTGATCAATCTCCTGGCTGTGTACATCTCAACAGAGAGATGCTTAGTTTTTATTACAGATGTATCATTGCCCATTCAGCTCTGTTCTCAAAATTGGATTATGAACATAATTCTTAGCAATGCTGCTTTAATCTATCTACGCAAACTTCATAAAAGCCATTTCATTAGATGAGCCGGAGTCATACCCTATGTCTGATGCGTTGCACATGGCAAGCAGCATGATTTATATCCTGGTGAGCGGTCTGCCACAAGCAGGCATTTCAATGCTATGCCGATTATTTAGATGTATTCAGAATCTCGCCCTTTCTTGCCAATGGATACTAAGCTTTCTCCAAGAGCTCTATGTACGCGTCAAGATATTCTTTTCCTCAGAGAGATGCCAAAACCAGATTTCTCCTGTTCCCCCAAGGTTAAAGAAACGAGGGAGATGTCCTTTGCTTTTCTCCACCCCTTACTCCCAGAAAATAATTCATCTACATCCACACAGTGACAGCTCTTGGCATGAACAAGGATGTCCCAAGAAGAGCCAGGAAGCATCCGTGCAATTGTTCATGATTGTATCATGATGTATTTAGCATATTCACTGGCGTTTAAACACTAGTCTGACCCAAAATAAGACAAAGCAGAATGAAATTTGTAAATAAGCAGTCGTTTTTACCATACTTTAGATAGTAGAACTTGCAAAATGTCAACATAGTCCAGCAGGTAAAGAAATCTAATATCAGAGATTTCTAAAAAAAAAAGTTATATACCAGCTTTTTTCCACTTAGGTTTCTCTGATTTTCTTCTTTGACTCTGAGATAATATGTGTATATTAATAAAATCTATCCTAAATCACATAAGTAGAGTCTTTTTTTATTTGTTTGTTTTTGATTGTGTTATGACTTTTCTTTCTTTTTCTATTTGCCACTTGTATAGCAGGTGCTTGCTCCTCATGCTACCATTTATCTCAACACACACCCAGGTATGACGGGGCTGCAAGTAGGTAGTATAGAAGGGTGCAGTTAACAAAGTATGGAAGCTATTGCAGGATAAATAATATTTCTGGAATTTTTATTTTTTCTCCCTTTTGCTTTCTTTCATTATTTAATGTTTCCCTTAAGAAAACTGTTTTGAGCTCAGTAATGATTCCACTATGTACAAGCATCTTATATATGTAACTCTCAGGGTGAGTTGTCTCATTCAGTTTATGATATTTTTAAGTGTAGCAGACATTATTCCCATTTTATGGATGCAGAAAGAAGAGATGTAGGCACTAATATATTAAGCAGAGCTATTAGGCAGAAACAACCTGGAACATAGTCCAAACTTGCTGCCTCAGATCATATGCCCTTTAGAGATGGGCCTGTGCTATGATTCACATTGGTGGGCATGAGGAATAAGGAGGCATAGACCAGGTACCAAACACACCAGCACTTTGATCTTGGACTTTCCAGCCTCCAGAACTTCGAGAAATAAATTTATGTTGCTTATAAGCTACCCAGTCTATAGTTTTGTTATAGTACCCCTAATAGACTAACATACAGGTCAGTGGAACAAAATTAAGAGCCTAAAAGTAGATGCACATAGACGGCCAATTGATTTTCAACAAAGGCACCAAGATAATTAATTGGAGAAATGAGAGTTTTTCTGCAAATCATGTGGGAACAACTATATATCCATATTTTTAAAAAAGAATCTCAACCCTAATCTCAGGCCATACAAAAAAATTAACTCAAAATGGATCATAAACCTCTAAGAACTAATACATAAAACTGCTAGAAGAAAATACAGAAGAAAATCATCAACTGGAGATGGTCAAATATATCTTAGATAGAACACAAAAGACACAAATCATTAAATAATGATAAATCAGATTTCATGAAAATTTAAAACTTCTGCTCTTCAAAAATACTATTAAGAAAATGAAAAGACAGGCCAAAATATACTTTACAAAAACTCCTAACAACTAAGATAAACAACATAATAAAAAATGAGAAAAATATTTGAATAGACACTATGCAACAGAAAATATTCAAACGACTAATGAGCACATGATGAGATGCTCAGTATCAGTAGTCACAATGAAATATTGTCCCTGGAATGGCTGAATAAAATAGACTGACGGTACCAAGTGTTGGAGAACATGTGGAGCAACTGGAACTCTCATACATTGTTTGTCAAAATGTAATATGGTACAACCTATTGGAGAACACTTTGACAGTTTCTTGTAAAGTTAAACATGCACTTTCCAGACAACCAGCAATTCCATGCCTATTTATTTACTCAAGAGAAATCAAAGCATTAGTCTATACAAAAACTTACACATGAATGTTCATAGCAGTTTTGTTCATAGTAGTAAAAAACTGGGAGCAATCTAATGCCCATCAACATGTAAGCAGACAAACCGTGCCACATCCACACAGTGGAATGCTAGCTAGAAATAAAAAGGAATGAACTGGTGCACACGACATGGATGAATCTCTAAAACGTGCCGAGTGACAGACGCTAGATACAAAAGACTAAATACTATATGATTCCATTTATGTGAAACTCTAAGAAAGACAAAAACAACTTACAGTGACAGAAAGCATTAGGAGGACTGACTGGGAAGGGGCACAGGGGAGTTTTGGGGGTGCTTGAAATGTTGCCTACCTTGATGGTGATGACGACTACATGTGAGTATAATTTTGTCAAAACTCATTGAAAAGTACACATAATAAAGCTTGGGCTTATTTTTGTTTTTTGTTTGTTTTTCTGAACGGGCTGTGGGGTAAGCATTTCCTGGCCTCCATTCCCCAGTGGGGAATGCCGGGACTGCCCGCAGCCTGAGGGGCTGGGAGGAGGCCTGGGGCACACGGCTGAAGGGAAGAGTGAGGCCAGAGTCGCTGTCTGGTTGCTGGTGTTCAAGGAGGCAGGGGCCGGAGGGGAAATTACGTCCTGTGGAGACGAGATGGGGCTGTTCTCCACTCCATTTTCAAGTCTGGGCCTCACCGCCCTAAGGAATCCCAACGCGCTGCTGAGAGGCAGCCATACGGGTGAACTCGCCTTATTTTATTGCTTCCAACGCCAAATTTTCGGTCTGGGTAGCTTATAAGCAACATAAATTTATTTCTCAAAGTTCTGGAGGCTGGAAAGTCCAAGATCAAAGTGCTGGTGTGTTTGGCACCTGGTCTATGCCTCCTTATTCCTCATGCCCACCAATGTGAATCATAGCACAGGCCCATCTCTAAAGTCGCCCCGAGGTGGTCGGCTTTCCCTCCTGCAGACATGGTCTGCCTAGTGGCCTCACGTCTGCACAGCAGTGTGTTCTCATCAGAGACTCCGGTCTCTCCCGCAGCAGTGGAGGGAACCCCAGTCTTCTCCTGGCCTCGCGCCCAAACCTCCTGTGAGAGACCGGAAGGGCGGGGCTCGCCCGCTCCCAGCTCCTTGCATCAGGAGGGCGCCAAACGCCACGTCCAGACAGGACTCTGCCTCTCAATGCAGGGGTCTGACTAGGCAGAGGCTGTTGCAACCACACGCGTGCACGTGTCCTTGCTCAGTGGCTGGACTGGAATGAGTAATTCAGGGCTGTTTTTTTGTCTCTGTTCTTGCCTCCCCGGCGCCCTCCCCTCTGCCACATGGTGTGATCACCCTCTAGGGGTCAAACTCCTCTTCGCAGCCACACAAACGTTGCACTCGTTTCATGCCAAGGAAAACTTCTAAAGCTGCAGATGTTTACTTCTTCAGCCGCCTCACAGAGGGCAAAGGGGACGCGGGGGAGGGTGACAGAGCAGCACGGCGCCTGCTGGGAAGAGGGCAGGAGTAACCCAGGCGTCCCCCGGTACACCCCCACCTTCTGGAGTCACTGTCAAATGCATACAGGGGCGGGGTGGGCTTTGTCATACTCACACCGTTCTTGTCCCTTCTTCCTTCATGCCTCACAAAGCATTCCTCAGGACGGGAGAATTGGATTGCAAGGTCTGGAGGTAGCTGAGAAGAACTACAGAAACAGGCAAGCATAACTCAAGTTCACTTCTGGGCATCACTGTGTAGAGAACGCAGAGGCCGCACAGCCGCGCAGGGAGCTCCCTCCTGGCCTGCCCTTCCCAGCGCCCGGCGGCTCTCCACTGCAAATTCCCAGATTCCTGCTATTCTCTTTCCCATCTGAGCTAAGCCCAAGTGGCCTTGTTGGGTTTTTTTTGTTTTTTGTCTTAATTACCTTAAGGTATTTTCCTCACTAAAAGATAATTTTGCCTTCTTCCTAAGACGGCAAGGTCAAAGTATTGGCAGACTTCTGCAATTCTCCTTCCCTATCCTGCCCTTCATAAATGTGTGTGCACGTGTATATAAGAGTTTAGGTGTGTGTATGTGTACATGTGTGTGTTGTATGTGTGTATTTGTGTATGTATGTATATATGTACATGCGTATGTGCGTGCGTGTGTGTGTGTGTGTGTGTGTGTGTTATAGCCATTCACACATTCTTTATCCTTGCTTTTGGAGAGGAAGGGAAATAATTCCAATCAAATGAGTCCCAAAAACTATTTTTAAAATTTATTTGATCTTTTCAGTAACAAAAAAATGCCTCGTTCCTATGTACACAAATAATTTTCACGTTGGCATGGAACTTTTTCATTCGCTGATTACTGTACTTTTTCCCAAATACTTGTTCCTACTTGCACTACTCCCTGAAGAACATATTTCCCAGTAAAGGTTTCCTTCCCGATTTGCCATGTTAAGTCGGGGACCTAAAGATCTTCTCTGAATCATTGAAGGCAGCTCAAAATACGGTTCTCAGAGATACAGAAAATCAGATGACTTCTTCAAGCCTCCCTCCCATAGCGTGCCCCATGGAAAGACGGGTCCACTCCCCACCAACGAGGCCACCTCTCGCAGAGCCCTCCCTGATGGTGACTTAGAAGGCTCTTCACTTCACGCTCTTGTACTCAGGGAGCAGCCACGGTCTTTGTTCCCTCCAGAAGCCAATTAACCCTTCGGGCAGGACATAAATTTTCTGACCTAGCTGCAGTATTTTATTTCCTCGTCTCCCCTCCAGCACCAGACAGAGGAAGCACGAAGGCTTAGCATCAGTGTGGAAAATATGACTTAAACGCAACATTTACTCATTCCAGACGGCAACATGTTACCTCAATGTAAAGCAAACTGTAACAGGAAACCTGATTTTCATTACAAGAGTGGAGTCTGTGTGTAGCTAAAAAGAATCTGACCAGAAAGGAATCAGTCAGTAATGCCACAGGCTCAAGAACCAAATGATCCCACAGCAGAGAAGAAATATGAATCAGGGACAGAACTAAGCCCTGGCAGTAATGTGTTAGAACTCTTCGATGGTGCTGAAATCTCACCACATTTATTATCTCCCTTGTGTCAGCGCTTCCTCTCAGAGCCCGCGACCTCTGCCCTGTTTGCTCGTTGCACACACCTGGAAGCTGGTGTGCTTTGTGCTCGGCCTCGCTCAGCTCGCCTTTTAGTCTCCCCTCCTTTCCCCAGCCTCTGCCCTCAAGAACCATGGCGCCCCTGCGGCCTCCAGCAAGGGATGCATTTTCCCAGTGCCTGGCGCTGCACCTGCGATGAATGCAGTAAGCATCCAATATTTGGGGGGGGCAGGAGTGAAAGGTTCTCCTTCCTTGTCTGACTCACAAGAGAGCTGCTCTCCTGCACCCACCTCTTTAGCTCAGCTCACGGCCTGATAAACAATTCTGCACAGAGACATTCATCAATAAAGAACAGTTTAATGTGTTACCAGCACCAAGGATGATCACAGAACTGGTGCCTTTACTCAAAAACGGAAACTGTCATTGTGACAGCAAGAGCCTGGTTACTGAGGGATCGCAAAGTCCCCAGAAATAAAACATTATTGTGATCATTTTTACTTATTTCTACTATCCTAATGGATAGTCCTGCTCTATCCTATAGCACATTTTTCCCGAAGATTTTAAATATTAGTGAAAAACAAACTCTTTGACGTAATTTTGAGATAAAACCCACATGATCACAGTCCGCTGGAAGACTTGGCTTCTTTCTCTAAATGGTGAGCTGAATGGCTTTATTTTATTTTTGTGTAAGATTCCATCCCAAGTTCCATTCTGCCAGGGAACCTGCACAGACACGCGGTGCCTGGGAGGCAGTCTGCCCCTTCCCCACCTACCCAACTCCCTGCAGTGCCTGAAACTCAGAATTAGGTTTGCAAACTTCCTCACAACTCCACAGACGTGGACTGGGTAAGGAGATGGCCTGGGATGGCACTCGAAGTTTCTGAGCCCATCTGGCCCCAGGCCCTGGCCTGGGTTCACGCACTCCTCAGATGTCCACATGTAGCCTAAGAGCCGCGACCTGGTGCTCCAGACCCCAGGTGTGACTGCCAAGGAACCAAAGAAGCTTGGCTAGCTTCCATTAGTTGGCCTCCAGGCTTGGAACATACCTCTCCTTGACCTAGAACACTCTTCCCTAGCCTTGTCCCAAGGCTGACGAACTCCTATCATCCTCCAGCGTCAAGCAGATCCTCTGGACTGGGAGGCACATAATGGCTTGCCACAGTGCCTGATAAATACCTTTTATAGCACTCATCTCATTTGTAACAATTTGCTTAGAACCTCTGTGCCCCGCAAGACTATATGACCATGAGGATCCAGCTCAGCACCGGGTTTTGATAAGACACCTGAAAATACCTGCTGGATTAATGACAGAAGTCACCCAACCACTGCTCCTAGAGTGAGAGATGGCTCCGTCCCACCAGGCTGAAGCATAGCCGTTGCATTACACTCAAACAGAAAAACCACAACTTGGAGAGGTAGCCAAAGAAAAGGGGGAAAACCACATGGTAACGTACCCAAGGAACAGGAAAAAATACCAGTACAAATGGGCTCTGAAGGCAAGTCATTATGATTCAAGGCTCAGCCCTGCCTCTTAACACCTATGGGACTCGAGAAAAATCATGTGACTTCTTTATGCCGCATTCCCTTCATTCGTAAGCTAAGGAGAAGACTACTACAAAACTAATAAGGCCATCATGAGAATTATGCGAAGTGGCGCATGCATATAGAGCACAATTAAGAAATATTACTTTGCCATCATCTTCAAAGTGGGGTTACTACCTTAATCAAAGACACTGCTCTGACAACATGTCCTGTTATGAGATCCCTGTTCTTACCACGTTGGGGCATCAGCCCAACCTCTTCTCTTATAATTTACAGGATGGGAGCAAGACCAGTTCCTGGGGGCTGGTGTGTTACAAAGTGACACAAAGTACTAAACAGTTTAGAAAAGGCTTTGATCATAAATTACACATATGTTTTTCCCCCAAGTCGAGCCTGGTAAAGTTTGCCAAAATACTCTTGGCCATGCAAAAGAAGGAAAAAAACAAGTCAGTAATGCCTTAACTCAGACCAGTACTGGACTCACTGGTTTGCCTTGCTGGGCTCCTTCATTGCGGGAGACACCTGTGCCCAGCTATAGAGCCAGAGTGGCAAAGCTCTCAGAACGGCAGCTTTCAGGCTTGCTAGCAGGACCCAGTCTTAATTCCACAAGCAGCATCCTGATACTCCCTGGGATAATTGAGGATCCCGGGGCTCTGCCTCTGTCGGCTGAACTGAAAAGAAAGTTCTAGGGCAGAATGAGCTGTCGTGAACCTAAGCAGCCACTGGCTCTTGGCACTGGAGCTGGAAACAGAAGTTGGCTCTAAGTCAAAGCTATAAAAAGGGTGGTGT
>RJWJ010030286.1:0-20034 GCA_004363605.1 Indri indri | reverse complement strand
CTACACAGGGGACTTAATCTGCACATCTGTCTCGGGAACCCTGGGAAGTAGAGATAAGTCACCAGGAGTCCCACCTCCCTGAGGGCTCCAGGCCTGCGGGAGGGACGACGTGTGTATATGGGTAGCTGGCTGCTTTAGGGCGAAACAGTTGTGCCATGGACACTGTCTTTCTGCTTGTGAGGAAAGCATTAGAGGCTGACGAGAACTCTTAGAGCAGGAGGTTGAGGCATCAGAGGACACGTCCTGAGGTAGCAGAGATGAGGATGTGGCTGTGTATCTTGGCTCAGAATATTGGATGACAATTGATCTCGAGGAACACAGTGTAGTAGTACATGCTGTCTCTTAAATGTAACTCGTGCCTGCTGTGGGGACTCTTCCAGCAGTTCCTGCATCGTGGAATGCAGAAGTCCAAATAGAAGATATTGTGTATTTCTACTTTCATATTTTCATTAACTGTCATCTCCCAGAAGTAAAGTCCACAGAGTGCTTATTACATCTGTGCTTGGCTCATAGAAGGCCTTCTGCAAATGTTTGTTCTCTTTCTCCTTTCTTCTCTTGCATTAGTCGGTCTTCCCTAGCTTGGCTGTTTGTTTTGGAGGTAGTCTTATATAACGTTAGCGGTGGAGGAAGTAGAGAAATTCAGTGAGAACATGGTCCAAAAGCAGAGAGTGGAAATGGAAGCAGGCCCAGTGAAGCCTCTGCCCCCATCCAGCTTGGCCCGACTACAGCAGTCGCTTAGAGCTGCTGGTCTGTGGCTGGGCGATGGTGCTGCCTGCATGAATATGGACTGGGAGCCAGTACTGGAAGAGCCTGGCAGCTAGCCATGGGTCTCCGTCTTTATTGGTCACTAGCACTGATACCTTGGGTAAGTCATTTACGCTCCCTAAGCCTCAGTTTCTTTATCTGTGAAATGGGGGTGAAAATAATAGCACTTTGGAGGGTTGCTTTAAATATTAAATGAGATAATGCACAGAAAGCTTAGGATGGTGCCTATCCTGGTTGGGGAAGCGCTGGTGGGCTGTGACCGTGGAGAAAGGGGATGTTGCCCAGCCACCTTGTTTGCTTTTTCTCAAACATACTGAACTCACTCTCACTTTACGGCCTTGATACATGCTATTCCCTTGGCCTGGAAGCCTCTTCTCCCTGCACGGCCTACCCCCCTTCCTTCCTTTGGGTCTCTGTTCAAATGACCCCCTAAAAGCTATTTTCTTTAATCACCCATATAATAGAGCAGCCCTTATTCTCTGTCCATATCCTGTTTTCTTTTTCATAGCCCTTGTTACTACCCGAAGAAAGGGACTATGTTCTGGTCACTGCTGTCCCCATAGTGGCCCAACCACACTTGGGACATACTAGATGCTCAGTGAATATATTGAATAAATCAGGCACCCACAAACTTTCTCTATAAAGGGGCAGATAGTAAATATTTTAGGCCTTGGGGGCTATACGATCTCTGTGGCAACTGCACAACTCTGCTGTTTGAGGCAGAGTGCAGGCAGTACATAAATGAACGAGCATGGCTGTGGCCCAATAAAATTTTACTGGGTGCACAGGCTATAGTTTGTCAATCCCTGGAATGTCAATGGTGTAGGCCAGGAATGGACCTTTAGCAGCTGTAGTGGTTTGCGCTTGGTGGGGATGGGCCTCTCAGCAGTGGAGGGATGACCTTAACCTTTAGGGTTAGAGGAGTATGTAGAATCAGAGGAAGAAGAAATCCAGAGCCCTGGTGAGGAGGCAGCCTGGTGTCCACTAGGACAGGGGATCCTTGTGCTTCGCTGGCCAGACCAGCCAAATGGGCATGGCCTCATAAATCAGAGCTCTTCTTTTATATGCCGTGAACTGATTTTTGTTAATCTTTAAATAAACACATGACAGAGGAATCCATTGTTTCAAATCCTCGCATAAGGAGAGGAAATCTAATTGATCTACTGTAAGTTCAGGCTTTTATATAAATACTGGAGTCCTAGATTTATTGAAAAGATGACTATCTGTACCTGCAGTGGGGAGCGCTCTGTTCTCTGGCAGGTTTTAAGCTCAACATTGAAACTTGCCCCTTAGCTTGTCTCCTGGTTCCAGCCTCTCGATCCACGTGTCTACAATGCAGAGCTCTTAACCAGCGAGGCGCAGGCAGGAATGGGAAAATAAAGACCCGGAGGAGCGTGGGAGACGGAGCTGGGTCAGACGCTGACTGTATAGTTGCTTTCGGGGTTCGTCTGCCCTGGTCTATTTTCAGAGTTCGTCAGATGCCAGTGTGTTCGCGCCTTCCAAGGTAGGGACTGGTCAGCACTCCGGCCTGTTCTGTTGTTCCTTGGGGTTGCATATTGGTGTCTTTTTGTTTTTGGTTTTTATAGGGAAGGGAAACAGAATTGCTGCTCTTATCGGCTAAGATTATGTATAATTTTAATAATTTTAGAATAATTGTTTATAGATGTAGTTTTTTTTAAAAAAGGAGAATATGGTATAACTCTCAAAGCCCTTTAGCTCTGCTCCGGTTGCTGCACTGGGCTTGCTTATGCAGCTCTGTGCAGTCCTTGGGGGCTGCCTTGAAGACGCAAGGGACTCTTGACAGTGAGTTATTTTCTGTTTTCACTACACTGTGGCTTCTCTGTTAGTGGAGTTATGGTGCTGTACCCAAAGGCAAACTCTTCTCCTTTCCTGATTGCATGTGGATGCGAGGAACATCTTGATTCACCCTGTGCCTTTGAAACCTAGAGGAGAGTTCTCTTCCTGGCAAGCAGAGGGGCCAGGCTGTCTGGAGGCAGATATTCACATGTGAATGAACACATGTGAGTAAACACATGTGAAGAGGTCTGAGTGATGCTCAGCTGATCAGAATTTCAGAGAACAGTGTGATCAGGTTGCTCACGTGCTCATAACCCAGATGAATAGTATTGATGGACTGGGAAGAAAAGTTTAAATGGATTTATTTTTCTGCAGAATTTACCAAATTAATAAGTGTGCTCCTTTTTCTCCTGTTTTCCTTAGTGCGTTTCCCACATCTCTTCCTCCTCTTATATGTCTTCCTTTCATATTCTCCTTCCCTTGTTTCTCTAGTTCATGTTGACTTGGGGGGTTGGCAGGTTAGGCTTGGCCTGACTCTTGGGGACTGGGAGTCCAGGTGGTAGAGGGAGACTTGGGGTTCAGCCCTGGGCTGGTGGGAACCAGAGAAAGGAAAGTGGGGGCGCCAGTGCCATTATCCAGTTTTAAAGTAAGCCCCGAATCCAGGGTGCGCCTGCAGCAGAGGCAGGGGCAGAGGTTCGGCAGTGCTTTGGGCAGGCTGGTGGCGCAGGCTGGTGCTGCATCCAGGTCCGGCCCCCAGCAGTTTGTGGTTCAGAGGCAGGAGCCAGTGCAAGAATCTGGGCACACGGCAGCCCCCAGGCCTTGAGTTCTGGGGACACAGGACAGGTAGCCTGGTAATTAAGAAGCAGAGACTCAGCCCAGGGAAACCCAGGAGGGTGGGGTGTGGGGTACAGGGTGCAGTAGGGTGGGACCTGCCAGATGGGCTCAGGGGTAACATGGGTCTGCCACTGAGCTAGTGAGTGGCTGGCCCAAGGTCTTGGAATTTAAAATGTATTATAGAATATATTTACAACTATTTAATAATATCATTTGGTTATTAAAATTACTCATTTATTGTTTTGGCCGAGAGAGAGATTGGTCTTTGGTTCTGCAGCGGGGCACACCCTGGAGTCGCGAAGGGCTCCAGGGCCCAGGAAGCCTGGGAGCCAAGCAGGCGCTCGGTCTTCCGAACATCTTGCTCAGTTACTTTCTTGTCTTCCTACCTCTCCTTGCCCTTCTCCCTCAGCCCTTCCCTTCCTGCTCTTCTCCATTCCCTTCATGTTCTCTGGTTATTCCCCCCTTTAAGAAGGAGTAAAGCTGATTAAAACCCATTGGAATGGCCCACACGTCACCCTTCCAGCCCCCGGGGCCGTTTCGCCCTCTAACATTTGCCAACTTCTCAGTGGTTGTCTTCGTGTATCTTTCTGAAGTATTTCCATTTTAACCAGGTGAGGCCCCTGAGCTGCTAAGGATTTGCAACTCTTAAGAATGCTTTTCTTAAGAACATTGATTTTGCCCCTCGGGTCAGAGCTATCCACTGTGGACTTGCTCTAACAGCTCGTTTTCCCTCTTAATGTGAAGTCATGAAATGAATATTAATTTTTGGTGTTTGTTCAGTTAAAGAGCTGAAACATTATTTCGTAATGTCAGGGTTGGGTCTTTGAAAGGGAAATGTCCCGGTTCTTGGGCTACTTGTTTGGAAGAATTGCAAGCAGGGCCCGTGCGATGTAATGAACAGAGACAGGAAGGAATTCCTTACAGCTTTCATTGTAGAAAAGAAGGAAGAAGGAAGAAAGATACAAAATTGTAGAAAAGAAGAAAGCTACACAAAGAGAAAAATACCTTCCAGAGAGAGGAATGGGTCAGTCTCCAGGAATGGAGAAAGTCGTTAAGGGACTCCTAGGTGGTTTCCTTTTATTGGCCTGGTGGAGGGGGGGGGGTGGTTAGGATGTTACCAGATGATCGATGTACGTGATTGTCAGGGGTTCTGTGTTTTCCTGCAGTGCCTTCCCCTGTTTGGTCTCCGGCTTCTCCACCCCTAGGAACCACCCTCCTGGCCTGCATCTGCCACCTACAGGTGTGATCCCTGTCTAACAATAAGAAGGGTTTATTTTGAAGTTTTTTTTCCCAGAAACTTATATAAAGTTTATTTTTAGCTTTGATGGATGTTATTGAACAGAAGTTCCAACGATTGATTATTTTCTTTCAAGGTTCTGACAAAATGTACTAGGCTAAGATATGGCAGGGAAGGGGGAAGAGAATAAATGTTTTAGTGCCTTCTAGGTGCCAGGTATGATGCCAGGAACTTTATATTGATCAGTTAATTGACAGGAACCCTGTGAGGGAGGATGTAATTATCCTTATTTAAAATTTGCTCACCTTTATGTGGCTTAGTGGCTGGATGCAGTTCCAGCTGCGGGCTTGTGTCAAACCACTGCCTTCCCTGCCACCGTTTTCTGGTCTCTTTGGGAAGCGGGCTATGATGCATGACTCCCAGAGCACCCAGCCCACGGAGGAGCAGTCGGTGCCTAGGGGAGGACATATGTTTCGGATCTCACGGGCCCATCATGATGTGCGGTGCCAAGTGGCTGGGGCAGACTCTGCTTTGTCTCATTTGCCTCTTAGAACATGGCGAAGAGTTTGAAAAGTCCCAAGTCAGAGGGGAAGTAGCATGTGTTTAGACACCACTCTGCGCCTTCTTGGACTGGCTACTGGATACCTGAGAAGACCATGATCAGGTGTTAAGTGATACAAGCATTGCTCAGCCAACAGCATGAGAATGAATTAGATGCTGGACCACAGCTCTGCTGAAAGCCCTACAGTCCCTTGTAGCTAACTCTATCCTCGTGTTTGCCATGTCGTTTTGTGTCTGTGGACTGGGATAGAAGTTCCCTGAGGAAGACGACTGCATCCTTTCTGTTCTGTAGCTGCAGCCCTTAGCGGAGTATTGGATCCATAGTGGGTAGTTGTCTAAAACATTTTTATAAAACAACTGCGGGTTGATAAAGCATGCATGAATTGACAACGAGAGGAAATCATAAAAGATGAATATACTAGAGTGAAGAATACAGTGGGGTTGCAGGAAGCAAAGTGGTTTTGGGAACACAGTGTGGTGGGCAGTGGATTGTAGGTCAGGCATTTGGGTTCTGGTCTGGATTTATGCACCAGCTATTAAATATCTTTGTAAACCTCGGCAGTTGACTCATCTGGACCTCAGTCTTCCAATAAAACCAGGACATTAGACTACAGATGATTTTTTTTGGTCCTTTCCACTGCTAATAGTTTGTGATTCTGTAATTCTCACTTGAAGATGTTAGCTATGGAAGCCCTAGAAACAGCTTGTGTAAGCCGCCAATTAGGACTGAACTGGACCATTTGGGTTGGCTGACACCAGAGTCTAAGAATCGGGAGGTTAAGGTTAACTTTCCAGGGCTTTGGGAGCTTCGCCACCACGAGCCCTCTCTGGGAGACAGTTTGGAACAGTGAAAGGAATATGGGCTTTGGAGTTAGGGATCTCAGGCTTGATTCCGCGTGGTGCCTTCTAATGAGCTGATCACTTCGAAGGATTAATATTTCTGAATCTGTTTCCTCGTTGGTAAAACAGGAATAATAATACTCCCTAACTGGAGTCTTCTCTGCCCATGGGAAAAGTGGGCACATGACGTAGGTTCAGTGGTGTCGTGTGGGAATATTCCCTTCTGACTTTAAACGGAAGGAAGAGGACTGCGGAGAAGTATATTCTCTTCTTGCTCATTAACCACAGTCAGAATCTTTAGTTATGTTGCTGGTGGGGACATGATGGTATCAGGGGAATTTAATGACTTCAGATAAGTAAACAACTTAAGGCACAGATCAGATCCCTAAGTAAAGGTCAGGGAAACATCTAGAATATTAAAGTGACAGGAAAACAGGTGATACATATGCAAAGTCAAATTAGTCTATTCCCTGTGTTTTCTAAGTGTCATCGTTTCTAAACTTTGAGAAGTGATTCATTGAAAACTTATACACATAAGTGCTATGTTTTTAAAAACTGTAAAGTAATATTAGCTTGATTGTTTTACATGTTTAGACTATGGAATTTATTGCTTAATGTACATGTTACATTCAGTTGCAATTAAATGTGTGCTATGTGGTGCTCTGTCTTTGGGGCTGTAATGATATTGTATTGCTGATGGTGGTCGAGAGAGAGAGAGTGTGTGTGTGTGTGTGTGTGTGTGTAGAGATGTTTATAAGCAAAGGAATTGACTTTCTTGAAGTTGAGTTGACAAGTGAGATAGTGGTATCAAAGTGCTAATTTACATATTTCTCTTGGAAGGGAACAAAGAAAATCAATTCTCTTAAGAAATGGATATAGTGGTACAGCTCTGTTTAGGTGAATTTCACTGTAGTTTGATCTAATAATGTATTTTAGGTTGTTTCTGAAACGCTTTTTATATTGCTAATTGAAGTTTGTGATTCAAAGAATTAATTACCAAACCGAAGATGGAAAATGATGTTGGTAGCTAGTACATTTTCCAGTATAAATACATTCTATTGATGTATTTTTACAACACAGACATTCATTGAGAAAGTGAATTGTGATAAACAGCAAAATAGTTTGGGTAAATTAATGTTGCTCAGGAAATTATTTCCTTACCAACTGTTGTTGACACAATTTTTGCTAAGATTCTATCTATGTTCTTTCTCTGTCTCCCTTCTTGTTCTCAAAAGGCTTTAAGATGACCTGTAGCAACACATAACTCAGCAAGGTGAATAACTTAGAAACAGGTGAAGATAGACAAAAAGGAAAGTAAGCATAAAGCCTAGGGTTCTTTTTTTTTGAGACAGAATGTCTCTCTGTTGCCCAGGCTAGAGTGCGGTGGTGTCAGCCTAGCTCACAGCAACCTCAAACTCCTGGGCTCATTTGATCCCTCCTGCCTCAGCCTCCGGAGAGTAGTGGGACTACAGGCATGAGCCACCACGCCCGGCTAATTTTTTCTGTTGTTTGGATAATTCTTTCTATTTTTGGTAGAGACAAGGTCTCGCTCTTGCTGAGCCTGGTCTTGAACTCCTGACCTCAAGTGATCCTCCTGCCTCGGCCTCCCAGAGTGCTAGGATTACAGGTGTGAGCCACCATGCCCAGCCAAAGCCAGGGCGAGGGTTCTTAACAGTGGCATTACTGGTGTTTTGGGCTGGATAATTCTTTGTTGTGGGTGGTTGTCCTGTGCATTGTAGGCTATTTAGTAGCATTTCCGGCCTCTGGCCAGTAGATACTAGCAGCAACCCCCACCCCAAGTTGTAACAAACAAAAATGGTTCCAGACATTGCCACATGTCCCTGGTTTGGGGGGGCAGGGCGATCAGGGTGACAAAAATTGCCACAAATTGAGAACCACTGATTTAGAGGGTAAGGTGAAATCTGGACAAAGTTAGTATAGCAGGTGAGTCCATGAGGTCTCAGTTAGAGATGGGACTTGCCACGCTTGCTGGCGATGGGCCGCAAGCTTTGCCTGGAGATTTCTAGCCACTGAAGTAGGTAGAGAAACATGACTAGTTAAGTGGTTCACGGGATTCCCAGGATGACAATAGACCATAACCCAGCAGAAGCACAACTAATTCCAGTGCGGAGAACTGAAAGGATTTTCTCCAGGTGTGTGTCTCCCTAACTATAATGAAGCTCCCAGCGGGCAGGGATTTTTGGCTGTTTTGTTCATTGCCATGTTGCCCACTGCTGTGCCCAGAGCGACGCCAGGCACATAGCTGCTTAATAAATCTCTATAAAAAGAGATGAGTCTTGACAAGGAGGGCACTGGGTAATATAGGCCCACTTCCTTGCATGTTTATAGAGCAGAGCGGCAGGATTTATAGGGCTGTTTCTTACATTATCATTAAATGGAAGAATGCATTCTGGGTGGCATAATCCAAAATGAATGCCAGCAAAATGAATTAAATAGGCCCCAGTACATTGTCCTCCAGGATTGTAGCTCTCTCGGTGATCTGACTCAATCTATAGTTAGATTTTAGGATGCCAGGGAAGCAGCCTGAATATTCTTCAGGCAGTGCAGAGAATAATAAATATTGTTTTTGTTTTCTATATTCTTTGGGGTAGAGAGGAGGTAAGAGGGCCTAGGAGGTGCCACTCAAAGGGGCCAGGAAAGTGGAGAACCACAGGCTGTACCAATCACCAGACTGAGGGAGGGGAGACTTGGGCTAAGGCTAGGATGGTGGTGACAGTTATCAATATTACTGGTTA
Source organism: Indri indri (assembly GCA_004363605.1). Taxonomy (NCBI): domain Eukaryota; kingdom Metazoa; phylum Chordata; class Mammalia; order Primates; family Indriidae; genus Indri; species Indri indri. The sequence goes on along the minus strand of RJWJ010030286.1, from coordinate 11,244 downwards.
TCGAATGCGTATCGATGCCAGCTTTTCACACATCATCTCTCTGCATCCTTGCCACCTCTGAGGTCCGCACTTCAGAGAGAAGTAGCTCGCCCAGCGCCTGGCCTTGGGATTCTGTCCCCGACAGCTCAGATGGGGGCAGGCTCCTCACCACTGTGCCACTCTGCCGTAGCGTGGGCGATCACACCCAGGGTTCTGTGCTCCAGAGCACAGGCATTACAGCCCGAAATAATTTTAAAGCAGTTTTGATTAAATCTTCACTTTAGCTATAAAAACGAAAAACCAAAAAACCTCGATAAAATTGTCATCAGTTTAATTTCCTTGCAAAACATTTGTGATCATGTACACACAGAGATGTTTACCTGGACAGCAAATGAGGTGACTTTGCATTTGGGAACAGTAATAACAACCACAGCGGACATTCACTGTGCACCTCCCGTGTGCCAGGAACTGTTTTACAGGCTTTACATACATGAGCTCTCATTCCTCACCACCACCTCAGGAAATAGAAACTTGTTACTGGCATTTTGTCGATGAGGAAACAGGCACAGAAATAAATATTTTAATTAGTAAGTGTTGGCTCTCGTCTGAGCTCCTAACCACTCTGGGATTAGTAGCAATCTAATAATGACTGTCTTAACTGTAGGAATCTGTTCTATTAGTTTTTAAAATATTGATGGTAGGCTTTGGTTTAAAAGTAACTAAAATCCAATTTTGAAATACACTAAAGACATTTCAGGTTGCCAGTTTGATTCTTCATTGGGTGGCGAGGATGAGGAAAAGATAGAGCAGTTAATTAGGATTATAAGCATAGTTTATACAGTTTTTATACTTACATATTTTTGTGTCTTTGGTTTCTTTTAGAGTATTTAATATCAAGAAACAGAATAACTGAACAATGTCCTCATAATCTATGGTACTAATCAGTCCCCCCCCCCTTTTTTTAAAGCATAAAAAGGACTTTACTGGCAAGCCCTCTATTATGTATGCGGAAGACATTGATGATCACTTTGAACTAATGAACTTTGGCCTTAGGGCACATGCATTCTGGATGGGTCTTTAAAGTGCATGTGCCGCATCTTGGGAATAAATGCTGAATTACAGAAGACAGGAACGGGGTAGGAAAAGATTGGATTGTTAGGCAGGTGAATATGCTAGCAGGGATACAGTTAAAAAGTAGAATAATTCATTATTTAGGAATCACCTTCAGAGGTAGCTGCATTCAAAAATTAGCATATTAGTTTGATATATAGAAAAGATTCTTTGAAAAGATACGGTTTGCCTTAACCTAAAGATCTTCTTCACATATGAAGTATTCAGTTCTGTCAAAATACTAGAAACTCACTTTAGTGTTCCACCTTGAGTAACATTTAATATAATTTTATTCTATTTTTTCAACAATAAAAGCCTTTATGGCATGTGTTCTCTATTTTTTCCTGTTAAATTTTTTACTAAATACCAGAGATTTGCCATTCATTTGTTCTTTCCACCAATATTTAAAGGGTGCCTTTTATGTAGTCAGCACTGTTCTAGAGATGGAATAGTGGACAAAACAGACTAGTGCATAATTTCCTGTAACTTGCATTTCAGCAGAGGAAGAACAGCAAGAGACAAGTACAAAATATCTCATGTAGATGCTATGAAGAAAAATTATAGAAAAGGGAATAAAGTGGTGGCCATGCTATTTTGCATAGGCAGTTGCAGAGGGCTTCCTGGGAAGAGTGACATTTGAATAGAGACCCAGAGGACAGAGGGGACGGGGGAGCTAATACCTGGAAATTGTCACAGGAAGAAGAAAAGGTAAATGTGAGGTCCTGGGGTGGGGGGGAAGATGCCTGGGGCATCCAAAGTCTGGCAAGAGACAAAAGTGGATTGAGTGGAGGGGTAGCAGCTGGGATCAGTGAGGTCGGGGTAGAGGTAGTGAGACCTCGTAGGCCACGGTCAAGACTTTGAGTTCTGTTCTGGGAGAAGGGGAAGCCGTGGTTGGACTCCAGAGCAGCTGGGGAGTCTGGATTATGTTTTAGAATGGTCACTGGCTGCAGTGCTAAGACTAGGGTGGAAGCGGAGAGACCCCTTGGGAGGCTATTGCAAGGGAGATTGGGATGGCAGGGAAGAAGGCTCTAGAAGTGGTGAAGTGATTGGATTCTTGGATGTGTTAATATTTGGGAGGTTGAGCTAGAAGATTTGCTGGTTGGATATGGAGTGAAAAAGGTTAGGTTACCTGTAAGGTTTGTGACCTCAATAGCTAGAAAAAAGGAGTTGCTATTTACTGAAATGAGAAAAATTCTTCTCTTTCTGTTTGTATGATCATTGTTAATATTTAGAAATTATGAATGAGAGAACTAATGTGCTTGGGCATGAAAGATGAGGTTGGAGAAAATCGTCCGTTAAGAAGGCTGAAAGTTCAATGTCGATGATGTAATATGCCTTTTTAGAGATGGACAGATGACACATACACATGGACTATAACCACAGAAAGAAAAATGTGTGGTTCGTGTTTGGAGATCGTGGTGGTGACCGTGATGGCGACCGTGATGGCAGCGACACCAAACAAAATTCGATTGAGCCTCTCAAGTGATTTGTCTTTACTTTTACTTTTTTTTAAGATACATTTGTAATCGATGAAAATTATATATATCATGTACAATATGATGTCTTAAAACATGTATACTTAGTGGAGTGGCTAAATCAAGCTAATTAACATGCATCACTTTTTTGTGATAAGAACACTTAAAATCTTTCTTAGCGATTTTTCAGAATATAGTATAAATACATTGTTATTAACTCTATCCTTTTAATTCATCTTCATTGATGTGGCAGAAGCCACACCATAATTGTGGTGGATTCTTCTGTTTTTCTCAGCCTGATAATTTGAGAAATAGCATACAATGACTGGGGATGATAAATGTGGAAAATATAGGTGTAGAATTCTGGTGATCAGCACTTCTATAGGACTGGTAATTTTGGAAACCTTCCCCCAAATCTGCATCAGACTTACCTTGGTTATACACCTTTTGTCCCTTATGATGTTTCCACGTTTCCTGTGATAAACTGCTAGCAAGAGCACTTGTACGTCAGTCACATGTAGGTGGTATGCTGTGCCCCATCTGTCTGACTTGTAAATTCAATAATATGCAAATACACCTTTTCAACCTGTTCTGTGGCTTTTCAGGGAACTAAAGGAGGTTATGAAAACTAACATAGGAAGTTTTTAGCAAGTCCAGTCACCATAAGTGAATATTTGCTATTGGTAAACTGGGGGAAGGATATATTTCTGGGGAGTATGTTTCCATCCAGGATACTTTGTGGCTAGCAGCATGCTAGGTGACAAAGGGAGTAGGATCTGGCCCTCTAGGAGTCCACTGTCTGCTTGGGGAGGGAAATCGAGTCGTGTAAAGCAAGTATAATAAGCCAAGGCTTAGATGACCTTGAACATCAGTGAAAGTTTCAAGACAACCTCTGTCTTTAGTTAAACTCCTTATAGTATGAAGACTTGGGGAGTCTGGAAAAGCTGGAAAACATTAAATTGAAATCATTTAAAGGTCAGTGTCCAAAGTGACATGTTGGATGTCTACCATAAGCTGTAGGGTGTGATGAAATGTTCTTAAAGGGATCATGAGTGTTTGAATCAGGACAAAAAACGAAAAATTGCAGGGCAGCAGTAGACCATTTTGAGAAGCTTTTGACTAATTGTAGAAAGAATAGTAGAGCCACTGACAACAGAGCAAATTTGGAAAAATGATCTATTTAGAGAGAGCCCTGTTGGGAGTGCGGTTTGATGTGGAGAAGGAAATGGGATCTTGGAACATTGCACTATGCTTATAGGTTTTTCTACTCGCATTGCGCTCGAAACATTTGCAGCCCTCACAGTTCACTGCCTCAATTTTCCCAGACTTAAAAATAATACTCCTCTCTTGGGGTCGTGATTCTGATTAAAAACCCTGGCTTATGGAGTAATAGCTTGTGGCTATATATATATGTGATATGTGGTGAAATAGATTTTTTTTTTTCTTTTTCCTACATTTTCTCCTTGATTTCCTTCTCTTTCTTCCACATTTGTTTGATGTCTTTTATGGCTTTGTTGGAAATATGTAAGAAAATCACATAATTCCTATTTAGGAATTATCTTCATTCTTCTGCTTATGTTTCCACCCTCTGTTAATTTGTGATATAGCAATCTTCCCCCGGAGTAATTAATTGTAATTCTACAAGCTGAAAAATGTAACTTCAGGTGAAAAATAAGTAGCAGAAGCTGATGAACCTTAAACAATAAATATTTGTATTTTATGCAGCTGCCACTAGTAATTAAGAGAAAATAACTAAGTAGAACGGACCCTAACTCGCTTGATTGCTTTGAGGGGTGGCCATTCATGCTTGGTGTGTTTGCTAAGGACTAACAGCTATTACGGGATATTTTGTTGAATGTCTGTGGCATATTGCCACCTTGTGGCTGCAAGTTTTTCCCTATGAAAGAACAAATTTTTAATGCTAAGTCGACATGATATAATCTTAGTTTACATTTTTCCTAGTATTTACACTTCACCTTGATCACAAAAGATTTGAGACACTGTGTAAGAATGTGTAGAATACAGGATAAGAGAATTTAAGAGAATATCCTTGTTTTTAGAAGAGGCACATTGAAGTACTTAGGGGCAAAGATGCATGGTGTCTACAACTGTCATTTACTTTGTGCGTGCACATGTATGTACAGAGAGAGCAAAAGTAATGTGGCAAGAGGTTAACTCACCACTGGTAAAGGGAATGTGGGTGTTTATTGTACTAGTCATACAACTTTTCTGTGGTCACAAATTTTTTTTTGAAAATTTTCAAAGTAAAAAAAAAATTGGCAGGAAAAGAAAAAAAAAATGAGGTAAGGGCAAAGAATGGAACCAAGAAGGAGGGAAAAATAATCTCTACACTGTGTAATGATCTGACTACAGTAGCTGATGGGTAACTGTTCATGTTTCTCTGGTTACAATTCATTGTCTGTAAGATTTAAGGGCAAAATGTCTGAGGCCAGACAGAAATTTCTCCTTGGAGGCCCTCCTAGGTAGGACACTGATGTAATGTACAGCAGCCTCAACAAATATCTTATGATCAGTACAACTCCTTATTCAAAAGGCTTTTTTTTTTTTTTTTTTTAAATTTGCGCTCAGGATTCCCTTTTCCCTGCTGATCTGGCTTTGATCCTGGAGTGGATCGGCAGTTAGTTCTTCAAGGGTCTCTCTCTAAGATACTAACTGGCAACGTATTTGAGATGGTACTCATGGAGAAGTGTTTGAAACCAGCTATTTGGTGTTCCTAATGGATACAGTTGAGCTTGGGGATAAGTTGACATCTCTGAACAGTTGAGCCAATGAGATCTGTTCTATCAACTAACTTGGGAGGGGTTACTCACAGGCAGGGCCATTTTTTTGTGCTTGTAGTGATTTTGAATATGCTGCCATGTATAGACGGACAGATGGGTCACCTAGACTCCAAATTTCTTTTTCTTATAAATACATCTGTGGTAGTCTTAATTTGAAAAAATTCAGACAGGTAGTCCACCTCTTTTCCCCAGAAAATAAAATAAGTCTCAGTAAAATATCCCTTAAAATACCTGGTTTTGAGCAATATTACCCAAGTCTTTTCTGTTCTTAAATTTCTAGAAAGTTGGACCTTTTATGTGGCAGTTGGATTTTCATGAGTATCTAAATATGTTTTCGCTTTTCTTTTTTGGTCCTTAATAACTATCTGGACATATGTATATGCACATGAGTATTTTTGTCCTTAACGGTCTTAGATATATATTCGTATGTACTTACTTGAAGGTGAACATTTTAGGAGGTTTGGCACAATGCAAGTGTAAGAAGCTTTCTTATAAAAGCAGAGCACATCTTGAAATATGTGTTGTGACACAAGGGATTCTTTTATAGAAAGCTGTCTCTTGAAGTGACTTTGGTTTCTCTGGTTCTTGTGACAGGTTTTCTTTTAAAAAGCTATAAAGCAATGTAGGAATGTATTGATTTCCATTAAGGGCTATGGTGCTTAGAAATTTCTCTCCTGTACATATGTTTGTGAGCAAGCAATATGTGAATTTTCTTTTGTAACCAACTCAAGAAGTGATCTATTGGCTTCTCCATAGAGCAACAGTTTTCAATTTTGGGGGGAACCATAGCCCACAGAAATGCATATTTTATATAGTGACCCAGGACACACACAAACATGCATAACTGAATCGAAAATTTCATGAAACCATACCTTCTCTTTCTTCATTGGATTCTGATAATTTTTGTTCTATTGCATTAAAAAATACTGTTCAGTCTGCTAAACTTGATTTCATGACCTACCAATGTGTTATGACCCATAGCTTGAAAACACTGCTGTTGAGATTTTCAGCAAGCCAGACTCTTGCAGATGGAAAACACAATAGTGAAATCCTGAATTCTCTAATCTAGCCAAATTAAAAACAGTTTGGGAGAAAGGGGTTTGGAGAAGGGAAAGAAAGGAAGAAAGTGTGAGTGGATGGTATCTCCTTCTGGGTTGTGTTTCATGTCCCCGGCGAATGATGCCGTTCTTCTTCTCTCTGCAGCTCGACCACATATTGTCCCCTCCACCCATGCCGTTTCGGAAGTGCAGCAACCCGGATGTGGCTTCTGGCCCTGGAAAATCGCTGAAGTATAAAAGACAGCTGAGTGAGGATGGAAGACAGCTGCGGCGAGGGAGCCTGGGTGGAGCCCTGACTGGTGAGTCAAGGGTGGCTTGTATACGAGAAGGAATTGCCTTTCTCTTAATGGGGTCCTGATGGGCCGTCGAGTTCCACATGTGACAATCAGCCTGCTTGAGAGTGCACCTGCCTCTCTGCAGCCCATGGGGTAAAATTGCGTCCAATCCGGAAAGCAGTTAAAGTGATTATTAGTGAACTTGACTGAAATATAATTTACATGCAAAAATTGTCCCCATTATAAGGGCACATACAGATGGATTTTGGCTTATACCCCAGTTTAACTACCCCCCACGATCAAGATATAAAATGTTCCCTGTGCTTTTCCTAGTCACCTCACCCTCCACCCCACTCCTAATCCTTGGCCCAGGCAACTTCCTTTCCTCACTAAGATTAGATTTATCTTAAGAGTTTTATATCAACGGAACCATCCAGTCCCTACCCTTTTGTGTCTGACTGCTTCTGCCCAGTGTGATGTTTTTAAGATTCATCCATGTTGTGCATGTATCAGTAGCTAGCGTTCTATACCACTGTAGGGTGACTACAGTTAACAATAATATATAACCTCAAATAGCTACAAGGATATCAAATGTTCCCAACACAAAGAAATGTTAAATGGTGGGTGATGGATATACCGATTACACTGATCTGATCACTATATATCGAAATATTGCTATGTACATCGTGAGCACATATGATTGTCAATTACTAAAAAATAAAATTTAAAAAAACCCTGCAAAACTGTTTTCTAAAATCGTACTATTTTACATTCTCACTGTAGATGAGCAATCTAGTTACTCTGCATCCTTGCTAACCTGTGGTATTACCAGTCTTTCGTTTTAGCCATGTTAATCGTATCATAGTCCTATCACCTTGTGGTTTTGATTTCTGTTTCCTTGATGGCTAGGTAGTATAGAACATCTTTTCATGCACTTACTGGACATTTATATATATTCTTTTGTGAAGTATCAGTTCAAATCTTTTACCACTTTTTAAATAGCATTGGTTAAATCAGAAATTTTCAAATCTAGAAAACCCACAAATCATTTTTGTTGTCTCGCAAAATAGCCAAATTAAGATAAGTTAAAACATGGCTTTTTAAAAAAAAGAAAACTCGCCATTTAAAAGTTCATGTTATTTACCTTTCAATCACTAAAGGATAGATTTCTGTTATTTCATCTGAGTGCTTTTTCCTCTAGATATAAATATTTTCAGAATACTTTATTGTTTTTTAAACCCCAACACAAAGTTTTCTCTTCTATACGACAGTCTTGTCTGCCAATTCAAAAATGGCCTGGAAAATAAGTTGAATTACTCGCTTTTTTTTTTTTTTTTTTGAGAATTATGGATTTTTGACTTTTCAGAGATGAAATTTCTGGGAATAGAAATGCCTTTGCCACATAATCAGTAGAGTCTGGAACATTTGACCCAGTGCGGTACGCTGCTGGGATAGAGGGTGAAACTGACCTCAGGCCAAGGGGAAGAAATTCATCAAAAAATTGCTGCACTTCACTGGTTTGAGGCAGATCTTTTCAATTGAGTTTTACCGATGCTCTTCTAATGCTTGTTCAGACATTTTTCTTTGTTTTCCTTTTATAGGTGCAGACTGTTTGCTTTTTTAAGTGGGCGATCCTAAAGATTATTTATTCTAACTCCATGTAGGTAGAAAAACTAAATCTCAAAGACCCTTACAGACCCTTAAATCTGGGCGTGGATATATTGATAACGTACCTGACAGTTCGCAGTGAGGAAGCTGCGGAATGAGGGACAGAACCTCAGGATCTTGAATCCTGGCTGCTTGATATGCAAATGAGTGCCCCAAATCCTTGTCCCACATTGCACTACCGTGATGTGTGTTGCAGCCTTAACAGTCAGAAAATGAAGGCTTCTTTTCCTCAGGAAAAGAGTTGTGTTTTTCAAATGTCTGGGTTGTTTGAAATGCAAAAGAAATAGGAATCTATATATGTGTATAACATGCACATAATAAGAAAACAGCTTTGTAGACAATATAAACTAAAATTTCTAAAACTGTTAGCATCATGATGTTCTATCTTGGGGAAAAAAGTTAAGAGTTTTCTTTTTTGGACTATGGAAATCAATTTGGAATAACATCTGAAAATTTTAAAAGCATTTTAGAGTGAATTTTACTTGAAGAAGGAAAGGAAAAACAAACCACAATCCTAGAAAACATTCTTTCATTTAAAATTCATCTGGTGATCTAGAGGCTGGAGGATTTCTTGAGGCCAGTTTGAGACCAGCCTGGGCAACATAGTAAGACCCCTGTCTCTACCAAAAAAGAAAAAAAAAAAGAAAAGAGAATTAGCCAGGTGTGTGGCACATGCCTATAGTCTCAGCTACTTGGGAGGCTGAGGCAGGGAGTATTGCTCAACCCCAGGAGTTTAAGCTGCAGTGAGCTATGATCATGTCACTCTAGCCTAGGTGACAGAGCAAGACACCATCTCTAAAAACATAAATAAATAAAATTAGCCTGGAAATCATTATGTTTGAGTACTGTGTAGCACTTAACGGGTTTCTTATCCTAAAAGCCTCCTTAGCTTAGTGGGCAAGTCTAAAGGAAATCAGATTAAAGCCAATTTACATAAAGTATGGCTGTTTTGTGGGTAGCCTTGGTATTTAGTAAATACTGCACCTAAATATTAATGCAACTTAAACTCTCCTATACACTCTAGGTTTCATTTTTGTAATAATAATACCATCAAAAGAACGCCTCTATGAAAATGGTGAACATGAAGGTAGCGTTACATGCTATGATAAGCAAACCAAAAAATATCAATGGCTTAACACAATAGTGGTTTATTTCTTGCTCATGTAACTGTTCAAAGTAAGTGTTTGATTTTTGGGTTAGCAGGCAGGTCTCTTCCCATGGTGATTCAGGGACCCATATTCCTTCTGTCTTCTGGTTTTGTTCTTCATGGCCTTGAGAGGCTCAGTTTCCAGTTGGCAGAAGTGGAAAGAAAGGGGAGAAACACTTTTGACTTCTTAAAAGTCCCAGCCTGGAAGAGACACACTCATTTCCTTTCACATTCTCTTGGAAAGATCTAGTCGCATGGTCACAGCTGACTGTAAGGTTGGTATGGGTGGGGTGCTAGGAGATAGGGTCCCTGCCAGCCTGCGGCCTCAGAGTCCAGCTTACACAAGAGGCAGGGGGAGCATGGCTTACTAAGTCAGAGAAGACTGGGAGAGAAATAGATCTTAATAAGGACAGGATGTGATTAATTCCATTTTGAGTACGTTAGGTTTGAAATGCCTATGAAACATGCTAAATAGGTATGTCAAGAAGGACTGTGGAATTTCAGAGGCAGAAGGAAGCATATTCAGGGAAGGAAAGGTTGGAAAACTATATGTTGGCTGCATCTGAGACAGTAAGAAAGATGAGGACAGGAAAGTATCATTGGATGGGACAATATAGTCACTGGGTAATCTTGGGGAGAGTAGTGAGGTACACATAGAAGCTAGAGTGGCGTGGGTGAAGAGAAAATGGTAATTTAGGAATTAAAGATGGCTTACGTGTTGATAGATGTGAGAATTCTCCAGAGGCACAGAACCAATAGGATATATATATATATGTATATGACAGGGAGTTTATTAGGGAGAATTGGCTCACATAATTGTCAAGGTGAAGTCCCATGAGAGCTGTCTGCAAGTGGGAGAATGAGAAAAGCTGGTAGCGTGGCTCAGGTCAAGTCCAAAAGCCTCAAAACAAGGAAGCTGATAGTGCAGCCCCCAGTCTGAGGCCCAAGTCCTGAGAGCCCCTGCTGGTGCAAATACCAGAATCTGAAGGCCAAAGAACCTGGAGTCTGATGTCCAAGGGCAGGAGGAGAAAAGGTGTCCTCCTCTGGAAGCTTAGCAGGCTGAGTATCCCCCTCCCTCCAGCCTGCTCTGTTCTGGACGGTGCCTGCCCACTCCGAAGGCGGGGCTTCCTCTCCTAGTCCACACCCTCCCAGACACACCCACGAACAGTGCTCACCAGCCATTTAGGCATCCCTCAGTCCAGTCAAGTGGACACCTGAAATTAACCAGCACAAAAGATGAACGTATAGATGGCTCTTTGAGAAGTTGTGCTGTGAAAGGGACTAGAAACATAAGGTGTGAGCTGGAAGGATGTGAGCGGTCAGAGCCATCCTAGTACATGAGACGCAGAGCATGTTTGTAAGGTGTTGAGGATGGTTTCGATGAGAGAGATGATAGCCAGAGACGGTATTAATATTGGAGGACTGGGGTCGGGTATCCAGAGCACACGTAAGAGAGTTGGCGTTCCATAGGTGGAGGGGCACTTCCTCCACTCCATCAGGAGGAAGGAGGAGAAGATAGATGCAGAAGCAGGTAGTTCAGGCACATTCCATCTCTACCTTGGAACACTACTCAGCAATGAAAAGGAACAGACTATTGATACACACAACAAACTGGGCGAATCTCCAGAGAATTATGCCAAGTGAGAAAAGAGTCAATCCCAAGGTTATGGAGTTCCATTTATAGATAACATTCTTGATATGACAGAATTATGGAAATGGAGACCTGATTAG
>RJWJ010030285.1:5858-20122 GCA_004363605.1 Indri indri | reverse complement strand
AAAAGAAAAAAGAAAGAAAAACAGATTTTTCAAATTTTATGCACTAAGAGATTCTATCTTCAAACTTGAATAATCATTCCTTAATTGGGCTAATCAGTAAGGATATTATTGCTAATTTGTTCTTCTAAAAAGTATCAGGTAATAACAGTGCAAGTTTTCAGTCCAATCTTACCATTCCCAAATATGCAACACACAGAGAATTCATATGATCTTGTTAAAAGATGGTCCTTAATTTTCCTATCTCTATACTCCAGTAGGAAAAGACTAGAACTCGCAGGTCATATTTTGGCATTTTTCCCAATCGAATTATCCCTAGTCATAATAATGTATATTAAAAAGGCAGTTAAGTATTTTGTTTTGTTTTTTTTTTGGTTTTTGAAGGCCCTTTTAATTTAGAGACATCCTCAGAGGCAATGGAGGTTACATTCTCACCCATATGCATCATGGTGTTTTACCCCCTTTTTATCTTCTAGTCCCAATTTCCTGAGTAAGTTAGATTTTCATTCTCTGCTGAACTATGATCACATTGGTTCAATCTCAGCATTTGACTTACTCATGGGCTCTAGGCCATCTAGTAGGCATCCCATGATCACAGAGCTTTCTCCACTGGGTACTTGTTTGCTGATTTTCAGTTAAAAAAGACTGCAGAGTTCCTAGTCTAAAGCAATTACCTATGACTTTATTTCATATGCTCTTGTTCCTCAACATCATTATGCTTAATGTTTTTGTTATCTTCTCTGGGTGGTTTGATTCATATTCACTTGGAAAAAATAAGATTCGTGATCTGATCTTTTAATATTTCAGTGTGCAATAACTCTTTTACATGTCTCTGAGGGTCAGTATCTTCTCCCAGTTCCACACTGTACTGAATCATATGCTATAATGAAGTACATAATATGTTAGATGCTAACAAATAAGCTGTATAGATTACTGTACTTTTCCCCACAAGGAATTTAAAATACTACATAATTATTGTTAACATTATTTTATACCTTTCAAAAATATTTATTTCGTGTACTTACTGCAATGTGGTGAGCAAAGATGAATAAGACTTTTCCTAGCTTTAAGTGGTTTATAATCTTGTGAGTGAAGTATTCATATTCATGAAAAACTGTAATAAAGAACAAAAAGCGCCCTGAGAAGTATGACCAAAATGCTACAGGGTATATAGCAGTTACATTTGATTTGGGGAGCTAGAGGAAATACAGGAGTTTCCTGTGTGAGAAAGTTTCACATTAACCTGAAAAAATTATTTCTCAAAGATGCTTTTTTGAAATGAACATTGGAAATCATGTCTTCCAAAAACTAAACAAGCTGACATCATTAGACATAGAAAATGCTCTCCCCCAGAGTTACCATTAACAGTAATAAGAGATTCAAAATCCAATTCTTTCACTTTAACTCATTACTATTAATGAGACAAAAATGAAAGGAAATGCCAGATAGTCCTCCTGGAAATATAGAAAAGGTGAAAATGAGAAATATGACCTGAGGTTTTAATTTGTAAGTCTGAATATAATAAAACAGTACAGTCTCTGTAATTTATCAGAAAATTTAGCTCTTAGCTTCTGTATCAGCTTCTTTTTTTTCTTGTGGTATTTAGGCTACACTTTCCCTAGTTTACTGTTAAAATGTTCCTGTCAAGGGATTCTGATTAGGTAGTTTTAAGACTGAAGGGCATGAAGAGGTAAAGACATAATTTTAGCTTGCTTTATTTTGCCCTTGTTATTTGTGCTTTTGAGTGGCTCTCTTTTAAAATCAATATAGCCATAAGACTTCTAGGAGATAGTTAACATTTTGAGAACATTTACACTAGAAAAGAGTGTGTTTGGGATAAATCTAGATTCTACTGAAATTATCTGCCTCCCATACCCAAGTCTAGATGTCAAATTTTTTTTTCATTGTTGCTTTTGCCTTTTAATTTCTTGCCTGAATATGATCTAGGATTTGTTACTACCAGGACGAGTAGGAGGAAAAATACGTGTGTGATGAACCACATACTACTGTGGCCATCAAGTACTTTTAGTATGATGTCTGGCTATGTTCTACCAGTTGTTCAGGGTGGAGGAGATCTTTCTATTTTCTAACATAAAGGGACCGGATCACTTGGAAATATTCCTTTTCTACCCAGAACATCTGGAAAAATATATATGATGAAAAGCTGATGTTGTCTTTAAATCTTTATAAACATTCTTAATAAGGGCTAATGGAAGATGTTAATTAAAGGGCATATTTATAGCTAAGATTCTTTCATGCTTACTCTCACTGGCTGTGTTGTGTGCTTTCCTTTTTTTTTTTTTGTTTTCATTGTTGTTTCCAAATCAGTTACCTTTTCTCCTCCTTTTCCTTACATCAGACCTACGACAGACCTCTATTGTTGAAATAACACATTCAAACTCAAAGGGACTTTTGTAAGTCGTATTTAACAGCATAGGACATTGTATACTCAGGCGTCTTTATTATTTCTGGATTCAAGACGCATGTCACATATTACAGCAAAACATTATATTGCTTCTGTGGTTAATGTTATAAAAGCATAAAATCTAGGCATAAGGGCAAGGAGTTTATTTCTTAAGAGACTTGGGACCAAAAGATCAACCCGTAGTTACCAAAAGGTAGCATCATTATTTAGAAGTAATAAAAACACTAGGTCATTCAATTTGCAAAAATAAATTTATTTGGACTACTAGGTGTCCATTGATTGATTTTTAAATTTTACTTCAGTTTTACCAGTTTTGTTTTTCTATATAGATATTTTGTCAGCTAGGCAGACTCTTTTTAAAGAAACGAATCCATTAAAATTAGCTGTAAGTCACTAAATAGAATTTATTACAAAGATTACTTGGTGTCTCACACAATCCACAAATGATGATGACATCTCAAGAAGTTACTAGAAAGAAGTATTAAGATGCTGATTGTTTCTCAATCACTTAAGAGATTGGAGCCTCCTTGAGAGGGATTAACCTCTTTATTTTAAAATTTTATATTTCCAGGGAAATATCTCTAATTTGTTCAACTGGGGTCAGGGGTCTATTCTTGGTCTAAGTGACTGTGGCCAGAAGAATAGAGTAATGTGTGAAGGGGTGTTGGGAGAGTTAATGTTACCTCAAGGGCATTTGAAATGGGGCACTAACATTTAGGACAAGAATGGGGACTGCACAAATAACCCATTAGGAGATGTGATAGATTAAAGACGGCCAAAAATTATTTGCAACTTCTCCCATTGAGACATGGAGTCTAATATCTCTGCCTTTCAGTACAGGCTGGCCATAGCAACTTGACCATAAACTGGGGTAGAGGTGATGTTCTAGGACTTCTGAAGTTAGATTATTAGAAGATTTGCAGTTTTATGTGAGGCCTCTTGTGACACTGGCTCTTGTCTCTCAGAACCACTATGTAATAACTCATGAAGTTACCATGCTGGAAAGACCACTTGAAGAGACCACTTGAAGTGGCCCTGTAATTACATGAAGGAGAGAGATTTGCTCAGCTGCCAGCTGTTCTAGCACCTAGCCATTCAAATTAACCCAGCTGTGGCCCAAGAAATGGTGACAATCTAAATGATCATCTTCAATGGGCCATGCCCCAATTGCAGATTTGTGAGCAAAACTGATGATTCTTGTTGCTGTAAACACTTAAATTTTGAAGTTGATTATTCAGCATAGATATCTGGAACTAGAGGACACAATTTCATTTAATACTTAACATAGCCTCCACTCAATACTGAATTCTCTTTACTTTCTATGTATCCCTCAATATCTTCAGAATGAATTCCTTTGTGAAATACAAGAATTTGTACCAAGAAAGGCAGAAAAAAATTAAGCAAATACAGAGAACATACATTTATCAGCCCTCTCTATCATTGTAGGACATTCCCAAAGTCTACTTGGATCAAATATTCAACACTACATTTCAATTTTACGTTATTTGTTGTGTGTATCCATCAGCAGGCAAAGAAAAGGTGTCTATTTTAAAATACGTAAGCCTCTTTATAATAACGAAACTAAGCATTCCATGACATTTTTCTCTTTATAGAAATAAAAGTTATTGAATGTCTAGAATGTGCCAAGCATTTTCCTAGATGAAAAGTTATTTATCTTATGTGTATCACATGAAAAGCTATACAATTGGAATTTGCCTTGTCTCTTGGTATTTCAGTTTCCTATCATCATATGTGCTAGCAAAAACCTCACCTGGTAGATGATTACCCAAGAATAAAATTTTTTTCCCCACACATATTAAGACCAAGGAACTAAATCACTGATTTAATGCATCTTAATTAAAATATATTGGGCTTGCTCATTATACATTCTTCAATTTCTTTGCATGTTGCCTTTCATTATAACATCCAGTTTTTAGCAATAATATCCAATTTTTATTCTGAGTAAATGGTTTGAAATTTATTTATAGCAAGTGTATAGTTCTTTGCCTCTTGCTTTATATACTGTATCTCTCCTAATTATCTCTCTTTAACTTTTTCTAAATTTGTACCTTTATTTTAGATGATCTTAGAAAAGGCTTTGCATTCTTTAATGAGCTGGGATGTGTATAAAGAAATATACTAGCATTTCTCATGCTAAATCACAAAAGGGAATAAATAGATACAATTGAAATTTTAATGTAGCTTTATGGTAAAATTCACCCTTCCCATAGAGTAAGTTTTCTGTAGCTTCCTTGGCTGTTTTGGTAAACCTGAAGAAAAAAATATTTTCACAGTGAGGAATTTTAAAAAGCACTCCACTTTGAAAGTCTCCCTTAGAGATTAAATACCTATTTCTTACATTTTCCTGAGGGCAGGGAATTTTCTAACAGACATTAGTTTCCTAAACCAAATAGTATATTTGAGAATTTTTGTTATGCAGAAATAAATTTGAGGCCATTAGCCTTCCTTTCCCTGCAGGTTCCAGTTAGCTGAGTAATATATGACAACCAACAGGATCTCAGGTTGGAGGATTTATGATAAGTGAATTTTACATTCTTTTGAGAATATTTAGGAGTTTCCACACTGTGTGATATAGAACCTTCAGTTCCACAGTTCCATGAGAGTGGTTGATTTCTAACATGTACCTCTTTGATTATTTAAATCCTGAATTCTAATTTTTGTCAACTTAGCCTGTCAAAACTCTGTTCAGTATCTCATATTTTCAGCAGTTGCTATAAGAATTTGTGCAGCAGATAGCAGCTTATACCTGACTAGCCAGATAGATGTAGGAGAAAAGCAATTTTAATTGGCAGGATCACATATCCTAGTTTTCCTTTTAATCTTGGATGTTGGCCTCCAAATTCTTCAGTGGCTTCCTAGTTCTCCCATACCTTCAAATAGGTGTTCTTTCATGTATTTTTTTTTTTTTTTAATTTTTCTGGTCAATGTCAAAGGGAGGGTTGGACTGAATTATTTATTTGCCATTATGGAACTTTTTTTTTCAATTGGCATATAAAGTACACTGATCTCAAGTGTTAATTATGATAATTTTAACATATATTTCCACCTGTGTACCCACTCCCCAGAACATATAAAAGGTATTTTCAACATTCATTAGATATATTTGTGTCTCTTTCCACAATATACCCGTTTTTTACTTTTATAATCATTAATTCATTTTGTCTGTTTTTGAGCTTAATGTAAAGGGAATCATACTGAAGATACACTTATATGTCTGGCTTTTTTCCATAGAGTGTATTATCTATAAGATTTACCTATGTTTTTATATATATGAAAAGTAATTCACTATTTTTTTATTTCTGTGTAGTATTTCACTTTATGAATATACCACAATTTATCTATTTTCCTCTTGATGGGCATCCAGTATTAACTACTTTGAATAAAGCTGCTATGACCATTCTTGTACGTGTCTTTTGGTGGCTAGATGCACTCGTTTCTCATATATGCACAATATATGTATATACACACACACACACACATACATACTAATTGTGAACTTGCTGGCTTATGGGGAAGGCAGATATTCAACTTTAGCAGAAACTGCCAGTTTCTCAAAATGATTTTATCATTTTACATTTCCAGCAGCAATGTATGAGATTTCCTCTCTCATATATTCTATAAATTCTTTCTTTCTTTTTAAAGAAAAATTCTTTCTATTTTTTTATTTTGTTCTCATTTACTTTGGTTATATACTGTGTTCATTGTCTAACAAAGCTGAGAGTATTGATTTTTCATAATGTTTTTGCTGCTCAGTTCAGTTCCCTACCCCTCACATGATTCTGGTTTTTTTAATTCATGTTTCCTAAAGCAAGGATCTCCTTGGTTCAGCTTAACTATTCCCCCACCTTGCCAGAGGGCTCTGTATTTTGCCAAGTGTACTGGTTTTCTTTGCTCAGGTTTCAACTCTGGCAAATGAGCTAGAGGTAAGGTGGAAAGTGCAATTTATTTACACAGCTACTTCAAAGTGTTGGAGGGGGTGGTTGGTACTATGCTTGTGATGCCTTTTACCAACAACCAGATCCATTCTTTAAGACAGGTCAGAATACAAGATCTTAGTGTAATTTTCTACAGTCAATGTAGTTCTATTTTTTCTTTCCAATTCCATATATCTCTGACCATTGCTGATAAAATGTTACTATAATTGTATAAATAGCCATTATATGTGTACTTTGTTTAAAAAATAAATTAAAACCTGTAAAGTAGCCATTTTGTAACTGATTGAATATCAAAGAAGCTAAGAGATTTGTATGAATGTGCTCAATTACATAGTGATGAAATTTAGATAAAAGCCTCTATTTTCTCTAGTCTGTATTCAGCATTCTTTCAACTACTATATTATCTCCCTGTGGCTAATCTAACCTTCATGTTATCCAAATGTTGACATTAACTTACTTTAGCCATATAGAGAACATTGTTGATAATTGGTGAATTTTAAATTTCTGATGATAAAGAGAATGGAGTATTTGTGTGTATTATGAGTCTTTACATCAGATATTTACTAAAGTTCTTTTTAAATTTATGTAGTCGTATTTTTTTTCTAACATGTTCTGCAAATCCTTAAGAAACATTGGCCCATATACTTTTGGTGAAGCACACATTTCTGTGATTTACGAAGAAGAAAAATCCTGCCTCTATGAATCATTGATTTTTACTCTGGCCCATTCATTCTGAATACATCCACCAGGTACAATGTCAGTATATACATTTCAATATTTAATAGTTTTTTGAAGTCTCTGGTGTATACAAACATTCTATTAAAACCCTGTAGACTATTTACTTTCTACCATAATTCACGTGGTCTTTTACTTACCAAATGCTAATGTGACATCTGCTGTACCTAATTCCAGTAAATATCAGGCACTTTTATGCATACAAACAGTTTATCATACATATGCCATCAATTTGTTCTGAGACATGTCACTTGTGCAAATGGCCTAGGGTTTTTATTTGCTAAGATTTACATCAAGTTAAAACTAAACACTTCGATCCAAAGGTCTTAGATTTTCAATCCAGATGTTTATAATCTCTCATGCTATTTATTGACCTCAACAATTTAAAGTTGTGAATTAATTAGAAGCATTCACAAATTCACAGTAAAGAGCTGGAATTACTATCAAAATTTGATAATTTATGATATTAGAATTTCATAAAGTAAGGAAGCAATATCAGTTCTATATGGAAGAAGCAAAACATAATGAAAAAGAAAGATTAAAAAAATGGTAATGAATACATAAGACTAACCAGCCAAGATATATTAACCAACATAAGGTTTGTTAATTTGTAGGATGAATAAAGACCCAGCTCATTTCAACCCTCCTGCACCCGATTTCCATAAAATAATTCTTACTACAAATACTGCCCTATTAATAATAAATAAAATATACTATATAATATTATATACATATATTTCTACACATACATATTAAGTACAATAGAATAATGGCTAAAAATGTATAGTAATCTCTCTCCTTCCTGAGACTCCAATTCGACAGCAACAGCAACAGGATAGGAATCCTATAAATTCACAATGGCAAAGGTGATGGATGGGAAACTGCAGCAGGTATGTTTCATTTAGGGATCCCCAACATATTGAACCTGAAATAGTTGTAGACACTAGGCTGTGTCTAGTCTACTGATAAGCCCATCAGAGGCATTTTAAAAATCTCTATTAGCACACTTTTTATTTCTAGGAGATCAATTGTGTCTTTCTTATGAGTTTACTATCTCTGCTGAAACTCTCCATATGTTCACATATGACATTCACCTTTTCCACAAAATTTTTTCCATATTTCCCATAGCTAATTTGAATTTCCCTCTGATAGTTTCTATAACTGGGTCATTTTTTTAGTATTGTTCTATTGACTGTTTTTTCTTTTGACAGTGAGTTATTTTCTTGCTTCTTTTTTTCGTAATTTTTTTTATCAAACACTTGCCACTGAGTGTAGAACAGTAGATATTGTCATATATAGCATTTATGCCTGGAAATGGGCATACTTTTTCTTTTGCTAGGTCTTTTGTGTGTTGGGTGAGTGCATCTAGTCAGGAGTGGAGCTGTTTTTTGTTGTTATTATTGTTACTATAAATACCTTCAGTGTAGCATCAGCTTTAATTCCTATAGGGTTATCTTGTGCTTTGGGGTAGAGGTTAGATTCCTGCGGTGGGGTTCTATTTCCCTATTCAACATTAGACATTTAGCAATTTGTTAAATATTTTAGCTGAAATCTTCTCTATTTGTCTGACATGTGACATCTCTTCCTTGTGGTTTGCTTCAGGGAAGCTAATGCTTTTTGTCTTTTTGGAGTGAGCAGTCTTTCCCTAGATTTCAAGCCACTTGATTGTCTTGAGACCTTAGTAATCCGGTGAGTTCAAGAATACTTATACTTTTGTAGATTATCTAGTTTTTTACTGTTACAGTGGAAGTAACGTGATTTTTTAGCTTTCTGTGTTGCATATGGAAGTGGAACGACTCTTTCTAGTGATTTCTGGATTTTGACATTGCCTCTTAAGGCCACTAAATCAAAACCAGAATTAACGTTATTGGCTCAGTTTAGGAGTCAGTGGGCTGTGGTTGGCTTGGCTCATGTACAGATATAAAGTCATTGTTGCTTCTTCCCTGTTTTCTGTAAGCCCACATGGGTGAATTTTGCCTATTCTCTCAGCTAACTGTAATGAGACTGGTTGCAGTTTCCTATTAGACATGGAGTATCTTCCATTCTTATCACTCCATAGAGCTATAGTTTCTGACTACTTTTGCCTAATTCTGGACCTGGAGAGACTGGCAGGCCATGGGCCTCATCACTGGCTTTGTTTCTGTTCCACACCTGTCCAAAACAGCTAGTAAAACAGCACCTCTGGGGAAGTGCAATGCTCTAAGTAGAGAAATAATCTTTGCTGTAGAAGACCTGGATTCAAGCCCTATCTTCACCAGTTGTGAGGTGCAGAAACACCTTCCTCACATAGTTTGAAATAATGGGTGTTTTAGTTGGCTGTATTTGTATCTGTCTTCAAATTGAAAATGACGCATTTGACATACAATGCTATATATCAGTGAAATAATAAAGATTTTAAAAATGAACTATATGTAATTAAACAAGTAGTATTTCAAAATAATATAGCCATTTACAAAACCTTTTGATTTGCCCTCATTCTAGGGTCTCACAGTCTTGAAAATTATTTGCATTAATATCCCCATTTTAAAGATGAAGCTATGGAGACAGAACAATTAAGTGACAACTACTAAGAGACTGACCTGGGACATAAACACAAGTCTTTCTGACTCAATCTCCATACGCTCCTTCTGTTATGAATTGTTAACTAATTTTAAAATTACTGTACATTTTATATAGAATGTAGCTTCAGTATGGTGTTTCACATCTGGACACATCTTATTTCCTTCTCTTTGGGCAGCAGAACTTGAGGGGCACTGGCAAATGGATTTGTTTTTCAACAGATTTAATTTCATTCCCTAACCTCTTAGAAAGTGTAAATCTCCGCAGAATGCCACTGCTGCCACCCTGTTTTCTGCTAGCTCTTTCTTATTGGGTTTCCTGTTTTCCTATCTCTTCTCACATTTACTCAGAAGGCCCAGGGTAACTTATAAACAATGAATCTAACCTGGATGAGCAAAAGGAGATTTATTTTCTTAAAAAATGGATTCTTATCCTTTAAGAAAAACTATTTGCATTATGTTGCAGTTGCCAGAAATACGCATTTTAATAGTACTTTTTGGTTTGGTAGTCTTCTTTCTAAACAATGCATTACATATTATAAAACATTTTAATGAATTGAATATCAATGTATATTTAACTGTGTTGGCAATAGGAAAAAAATCAAAAGAAAAGGTTATGAGCACTGAAATGCTAAGGGTTTGAGGAATAAAAAAAAATCTTATACTTGAGTTTCAAAATATTTTCACACTTTATCTTAATTTAACATGTGGTGATTAGTGAAGTTTATTTCAGTAAATTATTTTTCAAACAACTACTTATTGTAGGAGTGGTATTTAAATCCAATTATCCAGACTTTTAGCCTATGTTCTATTTACTGGACTTGAATATGTCTTATTTCTAATTCCTTGACCTAATATTATTCTTTATCAATAGGGAAATGTATTTCTTCTGTTCAAATTTAAGACTGCAAATATATGGAAGCAAATCAGATGAAAAGACTAAGAAAAAGTTTTCAGTTGTGTGACCCAAAATATGCATATATCTTGGAAATTTGAGTTTAAATAATCCCCTGCCCTAGTCACATATAATCACATATGATTTGTTCCTATGTGTTTAAAGTTACACATTCCATAAACACAACTACATGTTTCAGGTTTGTCCTATTCAAGTGCAGAATATTATTTACAATTTTTAGAAGAGACTTATAAGACATTCATGCTCAGCAGTCTAGGTTTCAATTTATCTGGAAGGCAATAAAAGGGAGTTAAATTGGTTTTTTATTAACTGTGCTTTACTTCCTACTACTCTGTTCAGGTTAGAAATGATGGCCTTATGTAGCTCTCAGAACTTGGGTCAGACTCTTCTGATACTTTGTGTATAGATGTGCCCACAGGCATATAATCCCATATATGAAGCCAGCTATAATACAATATAATAGGAAAAGTTATTTCCACAACTTCACTTTACTAGGAGGGAGCATTTATATTTGTGCATAATATTTCTCATGAGGTTTGATAGGAAACATGACAAGAATAACTTTCTACATTTTTATTAATATGACTTCACACTCAGAATATCTGAAATCAAGAAGTTCAAGCTTTCTGACCTAAAGCAACAGCACAGCACAGTAGTTAAGCTTACTGCTTTCTGTAAGGGATCAAAACCTTAGAGACATCTTTGATGTCAGCTTTATTCACTGAGGTACAGATAATATTGCTCATAGCACTTTTTATATCTCAGGTTGTTACTGAGGTCCACAGTTCATATTGCAAAAATAATTTGCTAAATATTTTTGATCATTTTCATGTATTTCCAGTTTTGGAGTACTACTGTGCTTCCATTATTTCTCCTAGTTTAGATAAAGATCTTACCACTCAACTTCACAAATGATTCTTCATTTCTGAAGTTACTTTTTAACAATTTGGGAACTTTTCAATATTCTTACTTCAGAAAGCCTGGGGAATTCTAGTTTTCTAAGTAAGAACAAAGTTCTCCATTTTGTCACTGCAGGTTTTTATTATTTTAAATCTTTATTATCTATGAAAAGTTGATTCATAACACATGAACTGCAGTTATCCTTGCACTCAGGCCTAACCCTATTAAATTTATATTCTATTCTTTACATATTTGAATTCTAAATCATCATAGGGGTTAGCTAAGATCTCATGTTAGAATAGCACAATGGGAAGAAATACATAGTATAAAAAAATTAAAATACAAGGAGAATTTCTTGAATTTGTTTTCAGTAAATAGGAATTAAAAATATTATGGACAGCTCTTGGGTTAAAAAAGTGAAAATTTAAGAGCTATTAATGGTAATTTTTTTGCTCAGAAAAGTACTAGGTTAATATAATACACAGAGACTTTTGTAAGATAAAATCTTGTTTGACACAAAATATTTCTTATCTTTAAATTTAACAATTTGCTCCAAAAGTGTGATAAACATTGTAATTTAATTTTATTTACTGAAGATATTGAAATAGATGGTATAGAATAACCAAATGAATCAAGATCACAAAACATTTTCTAATTAATGTTATGGGTGTAAACTTTCTCTCATAGAAGATGGGTGTGGTACTAACCAAAAATAAAAATGCTTTCTTATTTTTAGATGATAATTTTTTAGAGCACTTATTTACATTTAAATGATCTGACCTTCAAATCAGCCTTTTAATGTAGCTAAATGTTATCAGAATATTAATGCAATGTTGTCTTTCCCAAATGAAAGTTAAGATCACTCCCTAAAAATGAAATTAGGGAGACTGCAAATGCAATGGATGAGATCATCCTGCTGCAGAAATTACATAATCTGTGAGACTGCCTATTTTCAAAGACTTTAGAAAATACTAAAAATTTGGTAAAGCTTGTACTGTCTGCATATCTTACAATGCATGACTGCAATGTCAAACTAAGCAAGGTTTTGTGATAACAGAGTGATGGTCTGAAGAAAGTTGTAAATCAGGGTTCAAACAATAGAAAAATCACAGCACATTTGTATTATTATGCCTATAAGAAGTTTCCCTGGTGAACCAGGACAAATGTCTGTTTGTCTCTCTCATTTTGAGGAACTTAGATGCATCAGGCTAACATTATTTGGTCCCATGGGCAATTTAAATCATACAACTTGCATCATTGTCTGTTTCCATGCTAACAAGATGACCTATTCTGATATTTAATTTGCTTTACTTGTACGGCTCCATTGAAAAGAAAAAGATACTTAGGCATGTTTATTATTTAAGTCTGCTTTAGAATGATAAAATTATGAGGCATTTTGTTAAGATGGCAATGCAAACTCATTTTGCTAAAATGGTAATGAAAAATTTTCTATTAAGAATATCTAATTTTTCTGCTCCAGAGTTCTATTAGAATGAGTGTTCACTATAAAATATTAAAAAGAAAAAATTGTCACTAGAAATTGGGAAAGATGCCATGAATATGTTGCTAACTTCATGAATTTTCCCCACTCCAATTTATTAGGTTCCCCCTGGAGGCCAGACATATCTCTAAGTGCTTGGGATATATTTGTGAATAAAAGACAGAGAGCTCCACTTTCTTGGACCTTATATTTTATCTAGAGGAGTCATAAAAAATAGTAAACATAAAAATAAGTAAGTAATATAGTACGTCAGAAAGTGATTAAGTTCTTTGGCCAAAGAAAAACTCAACAAAGATAAGGGATATTATGAGTCATGTAAGTGGGAAGGCAATTTGTGGTGTTGATTACGGAGGCCAGGGTAAGTTTCATTGTAAAGGTGAAAGCAGAGAAAAGATTGGAATAGGAGAGGAAGTTAGGCAAGCAGATGGGGGGAAAGGTGCATCCTAGCCAGAGGAAACAGCTAAATTGAAGGTCCTAGCTGACTGTAATTTGAAGATTTTCTCATGTATTAGTACCATGACTAAAATGGAATGCAAACAAGATAACGGACAGAGCACACTACTTCCTTTTGTCCACTTCAAAGCAGTGCAAGTAATTGCAGAAGAACCCAGGGGAAGCCTGCTAACCCTCCATAATTTACAGGGCAACATGGTAACATCAAAGGAGTATTTTGTATCTTTAGATCAAAAACCTCTTTAAAATAGATTTACTCAAAGAAGTGAGGGAATAGAATACTTTTTTTACTTTTATCCGATAGAATTTAATAACAATTGGTTCTTGGATCCATTAAATTAAGCCTTTATGAAAAATGAAAATGTTAAAATTAATAAAATTGTATTGAGGTGACTTCTGCTACCAATATGGTAATTGTAGCCTTTGCAACTTGCTTCACCTTCTAAAATATGAATACCTGATCAAAGACATATGAAGACATTCATGACATCCTGGAAACTAGTGAAGGGTTTTTACAGACTCTCTAGAAGATTTAGACTAGGCAAGATTGGTTTGAAGGGAGAGTCACCCAACTCATATGATTCACCACATGCAAAATTAATGTGAGGCAAATAAGTGAAAAAAGTGTATTTTATGTACAGCCCTGTTTGGAGCAGCAAGAGCTGAGAGCAAAAGCAGACTGAAGGGAAGCCAGAGGGCAGCACACAGCCTAATGTCTTAATGTACAGTCTCAACTTACACCTGACAGCGATGATAAGAGTTTATTTACACCGCTACAGCACATCAGATATTTGTTGACAACTGTAAACAATAAAAAAAAAAA
>RJWJ010030284.1:0-20577 GCA_004363605.1 Indri indri | reverse complement strand
GTAAGCCCCTGACCTTCCCCCCGTGTCAGGAGGGCCTTGCGCTGAGGCACAGCCGGAAGCAGAAGACAGGCTCGGAACAGAGGCTGAGAAATGGAGGGGCCTGGGCTGTGGGGCAGCCCTGGCCCACAAAGTCACTTCTTCAGTGGGCTGGGAGGAGGGAACACCAAGAGCATTTCTGAAAATAAAATGCCAGAGACAATGATCCAGAGGCAGAGAGAAGTTATGAGGAAGAAAGTTATGAAATATGGCATTCTTTGGTCTTCTCTTTATTTCTGCATTAAGTTCTGGAATTTACCCAGAGGGGGAAAAGGCAAAGGCTGAGAAAGGTGTCTTGACTGAAAACAGATCCTAGATTTTAAAGTGAAATTCGGTGTCTGGACTTCTAGAGAGATGAGTGATGTTCATTTCAGAATGACGCGGGCAGGCCCCCAGCACCCCGAGGAACCGCGTGAGGCTCAGTCTGATTTCAGACTGTCTTGGTTTCCCGTGGCTGCTGCTGTAGCAGATTGCACAAACTCAGTGGCCTAAAACAATATGCATTTATTCTCTTACAGTTCTGGAGGCCAGAAGTCCGAAGTGGGTCTCACTGAGCTAGAATTAAGGTGTTCACAGGGCTGTGTTCCTTTTTGGAGGCTCCAGGGACCATCCATTTCCTTGCCTTTTCCAGCTTCAAAAAGCTGCCCACATCCCTTGGCTCGTGGCCCCTGCCATCTTCAAAGCTAGCAGTGGCCGGTCAAGTCTTCTCACATTGTACCTCTCTGACACTGAGCCCTCTGCCTCCCTCCTCCGCATTTAAAGGACCCTTGTGATCACACCGGGCCCCCCTGGATAATCTCCTTATCTTAAGGTCAGATGATTGGCAGCATTACTTCCGTCCACTACCTGGTTCCCCCTTGATTCCTAGTCCCCAGATAGGCCACATGTCCTTGTCATGTAACATAACACATTTCCTGGTTCTGAGGACTAGGACATGGACATCTTTGGGGACCACTGTGCTGCTGACCACACAGCGTTAGGAACATAGTACTGTATTCTGATTCTTTCCAGATTGATAAATCATGCCTCGACTGGAAGTAGCTCCCCATTATCCAGAAATAGAGTTAAACCAAGTCAGTGTGACCTCAGGGGAGTCACTTAACCTCTCTGAAACTTTGTTTCTGATCTCTCTGATAAAGAGTTTAGCTGTAAACCTTCAGGGACCCTGAGGGACCACCAGTTTGCCATCTCATGCCCGGGGTCTGGCGCATAGTAGGCGCTCAGGAAATGTTTGTAACAGACTGTGGGGAGCTGGATTTCGTGGCGTCCAAGGTTTCCCAGCTTTCAAGGCCTGTGATTTCATAACTTACTGGTTCTAAATGACAGAGCACAAACTTTTGAAGTGGGTAATCACATTTGTTAAGAAAGTCCCCTGGGCAAAAAATATGTCAGTTTTCTCTGTAGCAAAATGCTTTGTACTAGAAAACACTTGATTACAGACGCATGTACATGTACACATACACACACATACACACACACATGCATACAGCAAGTGGATGGATGGGCAACTGGGAATGTGAGCATGTGTGCATGTACATGTATGTGTACACAGACACACACACACAGGAGTTTCCATGAGTGGGTGTAGGTGTGCCTGTGTGCAAACCTCAGATGGCAAAATATATTCACCTAAGCGGCAACTGGGGCTCCCTGAACAAAGGATCTCTAATGAATTGGCTTATGAATTTGCCCCGGTAGGACAAGGGCCATTTATTTGTAGTGGATCCTGCTGCCCCTGAGGCCGGGCTCTTCTGCCGAGAGTAGCCGTGGGCGAGGGAAGACCATGTGGACAGCACCCTGGGATCTGGGGGGGGTGAGCACCCTGATTCTCCCTCCGCTGGCTCCCTGCCAACCTCTCTTACCTGGTTGGCGCTTCCCCACGCCCACCGCTAGGTTACCTTTGTCCACTTTTCACCGTATGGTCTTGGGGCTGCTTCCAGGCAGCGAAGACAGCAGTCTTCCAGACAGGCCACCGTCCTCTAATTCTCTCCTGAGCTTTCTCTCCGTGACTATGACTTCCGGTTGTTATTTGTGCAGTGCCTAGCATGGGATACAAAGCCAGTTCAAGCCCCAGCTCCCACGTTTATCAGCTTTGTGACCTCGGGCAAGTCACTAGAGGCTCTGGGCTGGTTACGCCACCCCCAGCCCCGCCTTCTACAGGAGTGGCCTCCCTGCCCTGTGCAGACCACGGGACTGTATAAACCGGGCGCCCTCCTTCCTGACCGCACATGAGAATCCACTTTCCGTTTTGACAGGCACCCGGGGATGATTCTGCTGCAGGCAGTGGGCAGGCTCCCCTCTGAGAAGCTCTGCTCCCATGGGCCGCTTCTCTCCCCTGGCCCAGCGACCACCTTCTCTCGCCCAGATGACGGCAGCTCAGCCAGGTTTACACCGTGCCCCCAGGATTCTGTGCCTCTGTTAGAGCCTTTAAATGGCTCTTCATTAATCTGAGAATAAAATGCAGACTTTTGACATGCTTATGAGCCCTTTCCTGACTGCGCTCCTGCCTTTCTCCCCAAGCAGCACAAACTCTGAAACCAAAGCCTGTCCCATTTCTGCCTATTACAAGCTGTGTGACCTTGGGAAAGTAGCCTAACCTCTCTGTGCCTCAGTTTCATCAATTGTAAGATGACAACAATAATAACACCAACTGCAGAGGAATGTTGTAAGAATTAGAATAGTTAATACACATAAGGCACTTAGAATAGTGCCTGGCTCACGGTAAGTGCCATGTAAACTCTTGGGCTCAAATGATCCTCCCACCTCAGCCTCCCAAAGTGCTAGGATCACAGGCATGAGCCACTGCGCCCGGCCACTATAAAGTCTTAATTATGGGTTTTCGTCAGTATCATTATTATCTTGCCACAGCACTGGATGGATGTGGAAGTTCCGTAAGACATCCTGCTGCGGGAGAAGCGGGGAGCGGATCCCAGCCATTTGGGGCAGCTTGCTGAAGGAAGTGGCATTCAGTTTGTATCTCGAAGAACAGGCAGAGTCGCTCACTGTAAGAAACCGAGGGAGGGGCCTTCTGGATGGGAGGAGCCGTGGGGTGGGGAGTGACAGCAAGGAAAGTGAGCAGCTCAGCCGGTTGGGGAGTGGTTTGAAGTTCGGTTGAACAGCCAGGTTAGGTAAAGTTCAGAGGCCCCTAAACCCTGGTTAAGAAGTTTCAATCTTGTCCTCTAGGCAGTGGGGAGCCATTGAAGGTTGTTGACGTGGTAAGAGGGAGGGTTATGGTCTCAAAGCTTTGCTCTAGGCAGTAAGAGATATTTAAAATTACAGAGAAATCAGTTAGTCTTAGAGCTACCATAACAAATCACCACAAGCCAAGTGGCTTAAAACAGTGGAAATTTATTCCCTTCCAGTTCTAGAGGACAGAAATCTGAAATCAAGGTGTTGGCAGGGCTGGTTCCTCCTGGAGGCTGTGAGGGACTGTCTGTTTCAAGCTTCTCTCCTAGCTCCTGGTGGCTGCCAGCAGTCTTTGGTGTTCCTTGGCTTGTAGACACATCACTTCAACCTCTGTCTCCATCATCACCTGGCTGTCTCCTCTGTGTGTCTGGGTGTCTCTAATCTCCCTCTGTCTTTCTCTTATAACGACACACCTGTCATTGGATTCAGGACCCACCCTAAATCCAGGACAAGCACATCTTGAGATCTGTAACTCAATTACATCAGCAAAGACCCTTCTCCCAAATAAGGTCACATTTATAGGTTCTGGGGATTAGGACAGGGACATATCTTTTTGGGGCCACCACTCAACACACTACAGGCAGCTAGAACAATTGCGCAGGTGTCTATACCTAAATGTCAAACTCCTGGGATCGGATGGGATAGCGCTCCCAGAAGTGTGGAAGTGCCATGGAGCCCTGAATCATTTGTTTTTTCCTGAGCTTTCTCTGGTCTGTAGGTGTGAATGTGCTGTGCCGGGCGGGTCTTGGGGGGTGTGGGTGGGCGACAACTGATCTGAGTTAACTCAGAGGTTGGCAACCTGGAGGCACATTAGAATTACCGTGAAGAATGTTGAAAAAAAAAAATACCAGTGCCTGGGCAATGGCCCCAGAGACTCTGGTTGAATTAGTCTGGAGTGGGGACTGCGTGTTGGTACTTGCTGACACTCCACGTGTTATTCTCACCTGTTCTCAATGTCGGGGACAGAGGTGGTGATAGAGCAGCATGGGAGTGAAAAGTCATTCTTAGGTCTCCCAAAAACGTAGACATGACAATGGTTTGTGACCTTCGAAAGGGCTACAGTACATAAACATATACACAGTGTATCTAGGGTATTAAAATTTCAGGGGGTGGAATGTTTTAAAATCTTATGTATTAATAGAAAATTCTATCGAGTTGCAAAAAGGCCAACAGATAAGGAAACGATTGTCATTGAAGAGATAGCTTGTCACAGTTCCCAAGAGGAGGGGCTGCCGCACCCATGGGGGTCACACGGGAAGCCGCAGGGTTTGTCAGGATGCAGAGGGGCGTGGGCAGGAGCCTTTATTGCGGTGGTTCCCCCGGAAGGAACAGGAGAGGCAGGACATGCAGGCTTAAGACGGGCTGATTTGAATAATCCCAGCCGACTCTGAGGCCGAGAGGCCATCCCTAGTTGTCTGGTGCCTGGCCCTGGAGAGCTCAGGGCAGGTGGACATGGCCCAGAGGGCGACAGCCCCACAGAGGCGGTGGCTGGGGTGCAGGCTCTGGATTGGTTGTTTGCATTTGGAAAGCGTCCTTGCTGGTGGTTGCTTTCCATCTCTAGGAAGTGGCCAACCCGGGGAGGGGCAGTCCCTCCAGGGTCAGCAAGGCCCCAGATGTCAAAGCATCAGAACACAGGCAATAAAAGACATGGCTAATACAGTGGGGCGGAGGCGGAGGGGTAGGAAGAAAATGTCCATAAAGGCTTCCTGCAGGGGAGCGGACAATAGTAATAAAAAGCTGAGAAACATTGAGTTATACCTGGGCTCCGTCGTATATTCCTGGATGCATCTCCGAGAACAGGTGCTAGGAGGAAGAGCATCTCCGCGGAAGCATCCTTGTTCAGATGTGTAGCTGGATGGGGCCCTCTTCCCCAGCAAGGACTGCGGCTCACTTCCCCAAGGGCCCACGGCCTTGTCGAAAGTGCAGTACCTTTTAACGGCAACCACAAATGAGAATTTAGAGTTCTCTTGTGGTTTATTTTACTCTGTAATCAGTTCCTGATTTTGGTCTAATGGGATTCTAATGTTTTTAAAAGCCAATTTAGTAATCTTTGTATTTTCGATGGATTGTGAAAGGCCTATTAGTTCTTCATATCAGCGTACACATGCATGGCTGCAAATGGCAGATTTATGCTTTTATGTGCCATTAACATCTACATGCACTGCGTTAACAGCAGCATTTAGCCCGTTCCCAAAATCCTGGCATAATCTCCTCTGTGCCTACACGCACACGTGCACACACACACACACACACAGCCCTCTGTCGTTCCGTGTGGTCAGCCACAGGGTATTTCAACTTATTAAACATTCTAGTGAATTGTTCCCCACTATATCATATCAAGTAAGTAATATGTCTATAGTCATCAGGCTGTTTAATTAAAGATAATCAGTCTTTGAAGATTTAGAATACAATTAAATGTACTTAACACTAAGGCTTGGTTGAACATGATTTAATCTTTCCTTTCTTGGGTGACTCAGGATCTCACAGGCCTTGGGAGCTTTTGTTATGAATACAAATGATCCTTACTTACACTCTTCCTCTGCAGACGTTCCATTGGAAAGAGATTTCCAGCTGGAGGCCTGCCAGGTATACCAGCTTCCACTTTAGAGGGTATCCTTGTCATTACCTGGAAATGGTTTCTAGACATCCCTGGGACAAGACAAATCTGTGAATTTTTGTCCTTGGCATAAAATGCTTCTGACAGCTGGCGTGAAATCGCTCCATTTCTCGGTTGCCTTTCATTTCTGTAACAGGGAGAAATCCTCGGTGGGGTGCTAATATGGCAATAACACCTTTCTTTAATACTTAGTAATCTTTGTTTTTCACCAAGGACTCTACCCAAGACTCCTTCATTAATTCAACTTGTGTTTATTAAACAAGTCTCAGTGAGGCACAGTAGAATCAGGGAATTGTTAGCAGGAAGAAGTACAGCTAAATTCATTTCAGGGAACATAATGTATACTCAGATAAATAACGGAGAATGTTCCTTAAGTGGGTATGTACCTCCCAACCACACTCTCTGCCCATCATCTCCTTCCTCCCTTCTCTTCCAATGTGACTACCTTCACCAGTTGTACCATATTCAGATACTTAAGGAATCAGAATTAGAATTAATCTGGGAAAGAAATAGCTAAAAGTAGCCTCAAAATATCTTTCAAAAACAAGACGTAGGGCCAGGTGCGGTGGCTCACACCTGTAATCCTAGCATTCTGGGAGGCCGAGGCAGGAGGATCGCTTGAGCCCAGGAGTTTGAAACCAGCCTGAGCAAGAGCGAGACCCCGTCTCTATTAAAAATAGAAAGAAATTAGCTGAACAACTAAAAATATATAGAAAAAATTAGATAGGCATGGTGGCGCATGCCTGTAGTCGCAGCTGCTTGGGAGGCTGAGGCAGGAGGATTGCTTGAGCCCAGGAGTTTGAGGTTGCTGTGAGCTAGGCTGATGCCACAGCACTCTAGCACGGGCAACAGAATGAGACTCTGTCTCAAAAAACAACAAGTAATGAGGCAGGACCAGCCCTGCCTAATTTTATGAAGCTATAATAACTGAACAGTTTGGTTCTGACACAGAAAAAACTAGATCAGTGGGATAAAAATGTGTCAACTACTAGATTCTACAAAGCAACACAGGGAAAAGTGAAAAGCATTCTAGACAATAAGTTAACCAACTATTGGTTTCATAGACTTATCAGTTAGCTATTATGCATGTGCTGCATAACAAATGGCCTCCAAATTCAGTGGCCTAAAACTTCAACCATTTTCTATTGCTCACTAGTCTGTGGGTTAGCTGGGTGGTTCTTTGGTCTTGGCCAGGCTCGCTCATCAGTCCGTGGTCAGTTACGGGTTGGGTGGGTAGCTCTGCTGATCTTGGCTGGGCTCTCTCACATTTTTAGGGGTTGGCTGGTTGTTGGCTGGTCTAGGAGGGCCTTAGTACTTCTCCACACGTTCTTCTCATCCTCCGGCAGTTTGGCGGGTCTAAGAGAGAGGAAGCATCAAGACCTCTTGAAACCCAGGCTTCAAGGCTTAGAACCGGTGCCCTATCACTCCCATCACATGCTGGTGGCCAAAGGAAATCACCAGCCAGCCAAGATTTAAGGGTTGGGGAAACAGACCCTTGAGCAAGGAAGGAACTTCAAAGTCCTGTTGCAGGCACACAGGTGGGGGCAGAAAATGGGGGCCGTTTGTGCAATGAGTCAACCCCAATGGATAAGGGATCAGGGGCTGGAAAGCGTAACACTGCTTAATTCTGGAGTGTGACTATGACTTCTGGCGCTCAGGTTTTAGCGTGGAGTCTAGAATATTCTTTCTGTTCTGAGGGAAGCCCCATCACTAAAGCTTCTTCAATCCTGGTCAGCCTAGGAGTTTTAAGAATGTCAGTTAAGTTCAAGAGGCCTTGGAGGGCTCTGAATCCTGGTAATTGCCCTGGGTCAAGCCCAGAGGTTTTCGCTTAATAACTACTGGCAAAGAAAACTAACTGTGTACTTGATAAATCTACATGGTTCTGCTCACCTACCAGCTATGATCCCCTGAGTCCTCCAGAAAACAAAAGAACCAGAGATAATGAGTTATTTCACTGTTTATGTTTAATGTATTCATTTCCAAATGATTTTGAGGCAGCTTATAAAAATATATACATTGTAACAGTGTACCATAGATGATGAAAGGCAAAGTATAAAAAATGCATTTCATTATTGACATGTGGGTGCAAATTTGGCTTTGAGCTTCCTAGTAGCAAATGCAAAGTAAGAAACACATCTAAGCTATGTAGCTGTACACTTGCCTATCATCTTCTGGGTGATAGTGTCAGGGAAAACCTCTCACCTATGGTTATACTCTGAGTGCCATGAGAGCAGGGATGCAGCTGTCTATACATAATCACATTCCTCCCTAGTAGTGCCTGGCAGAGAGAAAGGGTTGTGTAACCAGGAAACAATATGCTGAGTGGCTAAGAGATGGGGCTCTGAAGTCAGAAGGCTGGGTGTCCAAAGCCCGGCTCCATTTATAGGACGTATGTGACTTTAGGCAAGTTATCGAACATTCTCTAAGTTTCTGTTGCTTTCCCTACGAAGTAGAGACAATAACAGAAAATATTTTTATAGTATTTCCTCTATACCAGGCACTATACATGGTTATGTTCACTTGCCTAAGGCTACACAAGCAGTAAGTCATGCAGTCAGGGTTCAGACCTGGGCAGTTTGAACCCAGAGCCTTCACTCTTCACTGTTACCTTATATTGTCTCCCAACAAATGTTGGATTCCCTACCCTGTAGTGTGGCTGTAAGCATTTAAATAAATCTGAATTTAAATATATAAAGTGCTTGGCACAGTGGCTGCCCATAGTTGGTACTCAGTGAAAGTCGACTGGTCTCCTCCTTCTCATCTGCCTTCATCACCATCATCACCATCATCACTGAGGGTCGAATGGATGAATGTTGATGTCTGTCTCTCTTGGTTTTCTCTTTGTGGATAAATAGCATCCTTGTTCCCCAGGCCCAGTAATAGAACGTAGACACAGAGAAAAGCCGAGGGGAGGATGAAAGGACATTGGTGCATTTTATTTGCCAAGGGGTGGTCCTGTGCAGATAGGAAGGTGTGCACATAGGGGGCAGAAATGCACCCCCGACAGCCCCCATCAGAGACAGAAGAATGAATGTATTCATTTCCAAATGATTTTGAGGCAGCTTATAAAAATGTATACATTGTAACAGTGTACCATAGATGATGAAAGGCAAAGTATAAAAAATGCATTTCCTTATTGACATGTGGGTGCAAATTTGGCTTTGAGCTTCCTAGTAGCAAATGCAAAGTAAGAAACACATCTAAGCTATGTAGCTGTACACTTGCTTATCATCTTCTGGGTGATAGTGTCAGGGAAAACTTCTCACCTGTGGTTACACTGTGAGTGCCACGAGAGCAGGGATCCAGTTGTCGATACACAACCACATTTCCTCCCTAGTAGTGCCTGGCAGAGAGAAAGGGTTGTGTAACCAGGCCCAGGGTTCCAGCCAGAGCAGCGGCTCTCCTGTTTTATGTTCAGAATGACCTCCTAACTGAAAGGCTGTCTGTCTCCAGTCGCACATAATTTTGGAAAGATGATCCTCTGGGCTGCTTGAATCCAGACATTAAATAAACAAAACTGCACATTTGTGGGAACAGGGTATTTATCAGACTCTTACTACAGGCCAGAGGCTTTGAGTATATTATCTTGCTTAATCTCCACAATAAACCTGTGCAGTAGATAGTGTGACCCCTCTTTGCAGATGCAGGAGCTGACCGGAGAGCAGGGAGTTCTTCGTTCAGTGCGTGCAAAGGGCGGCAGCAGGATGGAATCTCGGCTCTGGCGGGGCTCTGGCGGGGCCCCCGATCTGCCCAACTCACTCTGCGCCACCAGGCCAGTCCCACAGCAGAGCAGCCTCGTATGATGGGAATGTGGACGTTCAAAGGCATTGATTGGTCATTTCTCAAGACTCATAAACCCTTTTGAGAATTCGAATGAACTCCCCGCTTAGACAAATGCACCACACGCTGCAAGTAATAGAATTTCAGGGAGACCGTGACCCTTCAAGCCCTCCGTGGATGCTGGCTTATGATCACCTGCTCTCCTGGGAAATTACTTCCTTTCGGTCTAGTCAAAGTCATATTTGAACCTCAATTCCCTCTGTCTTTGAACTTGGGTTTTAATCACCAGGCCGTGGCTCTCCTTGGCTCCAGTAATGGGAATTGATGAGTTGTCCAAAACTCAGGCCTGCACCTGACACGAGGATATAATGCCGGGGCCTTCTTGACTGAGTTGATTTTTATGCAAAAAATAAATAAATAACTCCAGTTTATGTGTATGCCCCATAGAAAGTCCTCAAAGAGAAAAAAGAAAACTCTGGTATATAATCTTTGCATAATAGATCAATTATAGATTTCCCAAATCTCTGTAATCTAGCTCTTAAAGCCTCTTTGAGTAATTATGTTTCCACATTTAAATTTCATAACCCTCTAAAAGAAGGAGAAATAATTCCAAGGGAAATTGTTGATTCTTGTGATAAAGCATAAAGCAGTCCAAAGCTGGGTTAATACACATTTACTGATTTTTTTTATCTCAGTTAACATGTGTTGAGAACCTACTGTGTGCTTAGCACATGCAGAATACTTTGACACACATTATTTCATTAACTCCCCTCTTCCACCCCCACCCCCAGAAGTCCCATGAGGAAAATGAGGCCGTTACTATTCATATCACCCCTATTTCACAGAAGAGGAAACTGAAGTCCAGAGAGGTTCTCTGACCTGCCCAAGGTCAAACACAGTGGGAAGTGGCAGAGCCAGGACTGAAGCTCTGGGTTCCAGACTCCAAGTTCTCTTTGCTTGTGCCTCAAGCAGCGTGTGAAGCAACATTTTAAAATGCAGATCTGGGTTGACTCGCTGCGAATAATATAAATACTGAGAAAGCAATCCCATGAGAACGCAGGAGTCATTTGTACTATTAATTAGACAACCTTCTGCCCAACATTCAGGGCCCAGCGCTCGGGTCTCCTTTGCTGTGAAGCTCCTCAACCACCCTCCCCTTCCCCTAAGCAGAGGGCCTCGCTACCCTGATACTTTTGTCTTATGTCATACCGGGTCAAGAGTATCTGGTGCTTTTTGCAGTGAGTTCTTCAAGGGGTAGTAAGTCCCGGAATTAGAGTCAGAGACCTCAGGGGCATCAGCTGGAGGAACTGGCCCAAGATTCATTGCCATGGCAACGGGCTACTTGACTTAGCCTCTGACTTAATGTCTCAGCCAGTGAGCAAACTGGAGGAAGCAAGGATGACTCAGTGTCTCCCCGCCCGGGCTGCGCAGGAGAGTGATGTAGCAGCGGCAGGCTGGCCTGGGACGGTGGGCATTTCTGGGAAAGTCTTGTCTTCCCTGAAAGCGGAGGGTTCCTAAAGTGCAGCTCTAGGTAGTACCCAGTAAATGGTGCCTCTGTGATGTCTGGTCAGTGCCACGTGATGCTCCAGCACAGGCCCCAGTGGTTCCAAACTGCCATCGCACCCCAGGAGTGGGTCATGAAATCACTTTTGCTGCTACAGCCAGCATGTTTTATTAATAAGATAGAAGAGAAGAGAAATGACAAGAAAAAAGAAATGATAGTGCATCACACATAGTAAGGGTCGGTGTTACTTTCCGTGATTTTTTTTTTCCATATGGTTTCCATAACTTCATGGTTATGGTTATGTAAACCATGAAGTGTGTGTGTGTATGTACTGGGCTGTGATATAAATACTCTTACCCTGATTCACAGTCAAAAATGTTTGGGGAAAAATGGTTGGAGAACAATTTTAGAAAAACATTTACTTTAATTTCCTGATTACGGGAACATTAATCTAATGGTCGTTTGTATCATTCATCCATTATGCATTATTCATACCAAAAATCCCCGTTTACTAGAATTGCCTTCCCCCCTTGTCTCAGCCTCGGTTAGGTGTGAAGGTGAAACATTTAGGGAAAAGTGAGTGGCTCCGTGTGGCTGGAGCCACTAATTAGGCAGCGGGGGCCAGAGGAGGGGTGTGACAGGCCCCCCTCACACAGGCGCCCCTCTTCAAAGGAGGAGGCTTTTGCCTGCTGAGATTGTGGGGTCCTGGCAGGGGGAGGAGGGATTTGAACTACTGGCCTCGGCATTCTATCTCCCCTCGCCCTGCCAGTCGGTTGAAATCATTCAGCACTTGTATATTGACACTGTTTTATTGTTCCTACATTATTTTGTCGGTGCCAGCCTGATCTTATCAGTGAATTCATAAATGATTTGAATATGTCTTTTGCTTGCATCTCTAAAATGCCCAGTGGGGGTGGAAACACAGTAGGCACCCAATAAGTGCTTCCTAGTCATTGATGGCTACTCATTCTTCAGGTCCCTGAAACACCCCTTCATTCCTAATCTCCTCCTACCGCAGAGCATTTATCAAATGGTTTCGTGGCTGCGTCTGTAACAGTCTGTCTCCTTCACTTAGGTGGGAAGCTCCCTGAGCACAAGGACTATGTGCGTTCCATCCATCACTGTATCCTTAGCCCTTGTTCATTGTATCCTCAGTGATTGGCACTTGTCAGGTGTATCTGTTAGCTTTCACCACAACAATGGTGAGTAACAAACAGCCCCACTGTTTCAGTGCTGTACCAAATAAGCATTTGTTTTTATGGATCAGGCAGGGCAGCTGTAAGCTGCGGGTCAGTTCTGGACCTGCAGGGCATGTTTTTCTCACGACAAAGGCAGGCACAAGAGGGCAAGTTCAATTTTACAAGCACTTTTCAGGCCTTTGATTCCACTGTGTCCGTTAATGTACCTTTGACCAAAGTAAGTCAAAGAGTCAAGTGCAAAGTCAAGAAACAAGGAAGTATTCTCTGCTTCAGTAGGTTGGGTGGTCAAGGGACAATTCCTGAATAAGCCACCCAAGTAGGTTCTCAGATTCTTGCTAAATGCTTATGGAATGGACAAGAAGGGAAGGAGATAATTGGATTCCAGGGATTTCCCATGGGTATTCCCCTTACAAGTTGCAGAAGTCCGTGGGGACTCTTCTGCCACCTGACATACAGCTCTGCAGAGAAAGCCAGAAGCTTGTCTAGCAGATAGCAGCCCAGCCACCCAGAGTTCAATTTACTGGGCAAGCAAAGCAAGCCCTCAGAAACAATTGCCAGCAAAGACTGTTCCCCCGGGTGCTTAGGGACGGCAGCTGCCTCTGGGAGGGAGAGTGAGGGCAGGGACCCCCAGGTTCACAGGAAGTGCCTCTGGGTGGATAGAA
This sequence comes from Indri indri, assembly GCA_004363605.1. Classification (NCBI taxonomy): domain Eukaryota; kingdom Metazoa; phylum Chordata; class Mammalia; order Primates; family Indriidae; genus Indri; species Indri indri. The sequence continues at coordinate 7,593 of RJWJ010030284.1, read as the reverse complement.
ACCCTGCCAGGCCCGAGGAGAGAATTCTGTTCTGTGTCCTTTGGAAATGTGTGCGTCCAGACAAATGCCCACAAGCGTGCAGAAATCAGGAAGTCAGGACTTCGAGGAGACCCTTTCAAAACGCTGGACATCTCTTTCTATTATGAAAAGATTCCAGAGCGTTGGTTCCCACGTCGGCTTTGCAGTACTGACTGGTGCGATTTGAGGTTGTGCGAGGTTTTGCACCCCTCCCTTGGTGGATTGAAAAATAACAATCATTTTTCCTTTCATTCTCTCTCTCCCTTCCGACTGCAGGGGTGCTGTGCCTGCCAGACAGCCTGAACCTCCACAGAGACCCACAGCGGTCAAACAAGCCGGGAGAACTGCCCATGTTCAGCCAGTCGGAGCTGAGGACCATCGAGCAGTCCTTGCTGGCCACCCGCGTGGGCAGCATCGCAGAGCTGAGTAAGTAGACGCTGGTCCTTCAGCCCTCGTGCCTCAGGACGTGTCCTCTCTGCGCCAAAAGTGACACAGCATCCATCAGCCCTACCAGTTTGTAACCAGCCAGGTGACACCTTTTATTGAGCACCTGCTGTGTACACTAGACAGTGCTGATGTCTGTGGGGAAGGTGGGGGCTCTGGAGCCAGGGAGGCCTGGTAAATTTTCTGGCTCTGCCACTAATGTAGGTCAAGTTCCTAATCCTTTCTGAGCCTCAGTTTCCTTTTCTATAAAATAGAGACAACAGCAGTACCTAACTCAGAGTGTAGTTGTGGTGATTCAATGAGGTCATGTGCATAAAGCTGTCAACCTAAATAACAAACAGAGAGGGAGACCCTCTCAAAGAAAATGATGTTTATTTGGGAACAGGCATTGCAATGGGAAGACGTGTGCCATGGTAAATGCGTGTGTATTCAGGGAGGTAAAGGAAGACAAGGTTTTAAAGGAAAATGAGGAGGATCGAATAATTGTTTTGAGATAATTATCCTCGGCTACAAAGATCAGTAATAAGGGCGGCACCAGTCTGAGGTTGGACAGGCAGTTGCTGGGCAGATGTCCTCGTAGAAGTATTTTGTGTGTGTGTGTAAGGTTGCAATGACCTTTGTGCAAAGTTGTGATTTTTGCAGTCTTTTGTTATCAGGCATTCGTGCATGAGAACCCTCCCCTTTGTGGCCTTCCTTGGCTGTGTTTGTCAGAGTTTTTAACACAAGTGATTCCATTTTGATTCTGAAAACTTTCACAAAGTGGTTTGCCTGGTACACAGTAAAATACTCTATAAATGGTGGCTGGTCACCATTGATTTCCACAGTGGGATCCATTTAAAGTGTACATCGGATCACATCACATCTCTTCTCTGTTCAGAATCCTCCATGGGCTCCTCATCTGACCCACAGGAAAAGCCAAAGTCCCCAGAATTGCTTCCAGGCCTCCACATTCCCTATTCGCCAGACATCTCCTTCGTCCACCCTCCCTCTGGCCCCTTGCTGTTCTCGAACATAGCAGGCATACCGCAGGACCTTTGCACATACTGTTACCTCTGCCTGAATCACTCTTCTGCCAGATATCCACATTACCTTCCTCCCATTACCTTGCTCCCTCATTACCTTCAAGTTTCACCCAAATGTTACATTCTCAGTGAGGCTTTCCCTGATCACTCTATTTAAAATTGTAATGCCCTGAGGACCCTTGTCTTAGTCAGCTCAAACTGCTGTAATGAAATACTGTAGACAGGGTTGCTTAAAACAGACATTTATTTCTCACAGTTCTGGAGGTTGGGAAGTCCAAGATCAAGGTGCTGGGTCATTCGGTTCCTGGTGAGGGTCCTCTTTCTGGCTTGAAGATGGGTGCCTTCTCGCTGTGTTTTCACATGGTGGGAGAAAGAGAAAGAGAGATAGAGGGAGGGAGGGAAAGAGAGAGAGAGATCAATCTTCCTGTTATAAGGCCACTAATCCCATCATGAGGGCCCCACCCTCATGGACTCATCTAACCCTAATCTTCTATCAAAGGCCCCACCTCCAAATACTGACACTGAGTGTCAGGGTTTCAGCAAACTTTCAGGCCCTAGCAACTCTTATCCGTCTTCACTGCTTTATGTCCCCAGCGGTTATCATTTTGTAATCTAATCTATGTGTTTTTTGTCTTTTAATAACAGCTTCATCGAGATACAATTCATATACAGTTTACCTGTGTAAGGTTTACAATTCAACAGTTTTTAGTGTATTTACCAAGTTGTGCAGCCACAACCACAGTCAATTTTAGAAGGAGAAATGTGGAAAGAAGGGAAGGGACGGTCACGGCTGGGGTGTCCCAAGTTTGAGAATTAATTCGCCATGCTTATGCACCCCCTAATTCAGAGCTGTGCTCTCTGAGTCTCACCAGCTAATGGAAAATAATACTGTATTTACTTATGATCCAATTGATTGTTGAACAGTTTAGCTGAATATTAGTTCCTAATGGAGTTGAGGCATTGACCACAGCAATGCTGGATTATGTTAAAGTGGAAGTTGGTATTGAAATTCTGGCAAATCCTGAACTATGAAGGGATTCGGGGCCCAGAATGCAACTTGTGCCTCTTCCCAGAGGAGTTCGCTGCACACCCAGGACAGGCCTCGTCCATTAAGCACGTGGCCTGCACCTCTGGAAAGGGAACCAGGAGCTGATTCAAGCCATAGGGGCCCGTGGTCACCAGAGAGCTGCTTTCCTGGCATCTGAATATGGAAATGGCACTTCATTCCCTTCAAACCCCCGAAGTCACAAGATGCCTCCAGTCAAGGGCCTTCCAGCGACCAGTTGGTCCTCTGATTGTTCTTAAACTTTTGGGTGCCATCACCCTTTTGGCAATCTGGTGAAGCCTGTGGACCCTGTCTCAGAATAATATTTTTAAATGTGTAACATGCATAGGATTGTGAAGGAAACCAATTATATTAAAAGTCAGTTATCAAAATATTTTTGATCTAAATTGTGGTATAATAATTCTATGCTTTTTTATTAGCACATGATATCATAAGATCTAGCAGCAGGTCTGATGATCTACCTCCCTGATTTTGAGGTAGTGATGTGTGTGAATATTTTGAGATACCTGCAACAAATGAAATGGGGCAAGGAAATAGTCTGCATTTAGTATACTCCCAGGGAGGGCATTTAGATGCAGAGAGTTCAAGCAGCACCCTTGGGGAAACATTGCTCTAAGAAGCAATGCCGCGTGTTTAGGACTCCACTAATTTCTAGGACATGCTCATGGCCCTGGAAATGTAGAATCTGGCTACAGAGTTGGGACATGGTTTCATGGGCATAACCCCAGAAGAAGCCCCCGCAAGAGATGGCCCCTAAAAGGTTTGTCCTGGGGTATCTCAAAAGCCCCTGCTGGCCCCTAGCTCCTGCACTAGGGCCCTTCATAATTCTGGCATAATTCTTTCTCTCCCAAGAAAGGATTTGCTAAGCAAATCTGCACTTCACCTAAGCAGGCAGCCTGCAGGAGTGACTGCTGCATAAATTGTTTTTAAGGACAATTTGCTCTGTAAATTAAGCACTGTCCTCGCTGAATGTTGACTTTTGCATATGAATTGTTGGCACACACAGGGGTGTTGCTAATTGCAGATGGGTCTTGTACATTTATTAAGTCAGCCCCTAGAACATGTGCACAGAGAAGCACTTTGATAAGTCACGTCAGCGACTGAAGGTAATAAAATTGCTTCTTTTCTGATCTGACTGTAATTTAGACTGGCTCGCTCTGTGGTCTAAATCAATACAGCCGTGCTCCCTCTGTGTGCATAGGGAGCCGTTCTTCATATTCAAAGGTTGCTCAGCCAATGTGGGTGATAGAAACCACTGCTTTTTCAGCAAAGGTGAGATGGAGAAAGTGTGTTCTCAGCCATCCCTGCTCTTCTTGAAACAGGGACATGGCTGGCCAGGGCCAAGAGCAGAGCCCCTTCTTAATAGCTAATAATAATAATAGAAGCAGCAGATGTTTCATGAACTTGGAACTATGATAAATCTTTACAAGAAGTATTAATACTTCTAATGTGCTATTATTATCCCTGTTTTATGATGTGGGAATGGAAGGAAGAGAAGGTCCAACATCTTGTCCAAGATCAACTACACCCTTGAGCTGAAGAGCTCAAGCTGGAATCCAGGCTTCTCAACGCAAAGCTTTCACCCCTACCCACTAAACTACACCCCTCCAGGGAAGCCCAGCAGATGTTTCCACTCACACCTGAGAGCCAGCCGCCCTCTGTAAGATCAGGGTGTTGGTGTGGTCTCTGTTGGAGATGTGAGCATTCACAAGGGTGACCGCGTACCTCTACAAGTACAGGCAGTCATGCGCCACGTGATGTTTTGGTCACTGGGCCAAAACATATGGGCCACAGATATGACGGTGGTCCCCTAAGATTATAATACTGTATTTTTATTGTACTGTTTATTTATAAAAAAGTAATGAGGTTTATACTTTGGAAAAAGGAGAGTTTTATTTCTCATAAAGGGTCTTTTTACAGCTCACGGCGGCCATTCTGGCAGGCCGGGAAACACAGCTCTCAGCCACAAGCCAGGAACGCGTGCTTCCAGGCAGAGACAAAAGGAACAGGATTTTATTAATATACTGAGCGGGGTGGCTAAATATACATATTCAATGAGCTGTAGGGGAAATCATGAGTATTTATGAACACAGAAAACATGCGCATGTGTAATTGTGCTTTCTCTCTCCCATCCTGTCGTGGCTGGGAACTCAGTTTTAAGGTGTTTCTGGGGTCCCTTGGCCAAGAAGGGTCAGTTCATTTAAAAGAGGGCTTAGAATTTTATTTTTAGTTCACACTTTTCTGTGTTTAGATAGGCTTAGATAAACAAATGCTTCCTATTGTGCTACGGTTGCCTGAAGTATTCGGTACAGTAACATGCAGTAAGATTCGTAGGCTGTAGGAGCACCAGGCCATACCATATAGCCCAGGTGTGCAGCAGGCTAGACCATCTAGGCTTGCGTAAGTACCCTCTGGTGTTCACATAGCGATGGGATTGCCTAAGGACACATTTCTCAGAATGTGTCCATGTTGTCAAGCAACCATGACTGTACCTAGATAGGGGACCAGCCCTGTGGACTGCGACTCCTCCTGGTCACCTCTGCCTGCTTGCTCAGGCCATCATGTTAAAATCCAGAACTTCCCTGATCGAATGGAATGTCCAGAGCCCTTATCTTTGTCCAGCCTGTTACAGCTTAGGGTGAAAATACATCCGGTTATTTCTGGAGCACCTACTGTGTACCAACCGCTGTGAATAAATTCAAGGTATTATTGTTCCCATTTCACAGATAAGAAAACTGAGACTTAGGGAGGATAAATGTCTTGCCCAAGGCCAGACAACCAGTCAGTGGCAGAGTTGTAATTCAAGGTTTTATGTTTTTGTTTTCTTGTTTTGTTTTGTTTTTTGTTTCCCCTCTGCTCGGCTGTGTCCAAATCAGCTTTGTATTCTGAACACCTAACACGGCACCCAAAGCTCAAGAAATAGCCACTGAATGTCAACTGAGTAAATGACCTGAAGTGAACTAGTCTGTGAAACAAAATGTGGCAGGTGACTGGGGCTCTTAATGAAACCCCAGTCAAATATTAAATTTTCTATTGAACGGAATTTTGAGCTCAGGGACCTAGAGCTGAACCTAGACAGGTTTTTAAATATTTGACTGGGAAGTTAAATCAGGCCACAGTGACCTAGCAGCACAGAGGTCCCCAAACTGACACAGGCTGGTAATTCTTTGGCCCTGAGCCCTGGGAAATATGCGAGGTGCTGAACTTCACAGTTGGCTTAAGAGTGTAGTGGGCAGTTGGGTCTGCTTCCCTGAACCCATGAGTGGGGGCTGGGGGAAGGCAGGGCCCCCCATTCTCACAGGGCCGTGGGGAAGCAGAGGCCCTTGGCTCCACTCCCTTTGGTCTCCTCTGATCCATGTTCGTGTCCTCTGAGACCTCACCTTGATTCTTCTGCCGGTCACCCCGGCCTTGCCCCCAAGCTCCCAGTTACCCCCAGCTGGCAGTCATTAATTACAGTGTTTGCTTTCTGTTGTTCAAAGCGAAAAAATGAGGGCTTTATTGTAAAATGCCTCTTCCCATTGCCTTTTCACGCTAGACTGTGAACTTGTTGTCCCACTGAATAGGCAATCAAAACAGGGCCATAAATTTACAACTGTGCGTAAAAAGGTTCTGGGTTGTCTCTCCTCGGTGTCACCAGAAAGAAAAAAAAAACACACAAAAACAGCCCTTCTTGCTTGGACAGAGGGGTCTCTCTTGTGCGAAATGGACGTGGGCTCTGTTCAGAGAGCCCTGCTGCTTCCAGCCCCTGCGGTGTACCTATAGCCCTTGCAGGTGGCAAAGCGGCCACCGGAGTCTTGACATTTCTTGAATATTCCACTCGTGCTTCTGCCACAGGGCCTTTGCACTGTCTGCACAGCTATTCCACTGATATACTCAAGGCTCCTCCCTGACTTCATTCAAGCCTTTGCCAAAATGTCACCTCCTCAGAGAGGCCCTCCTGTGACCACCCCACCCACTTACCCCTCCCCTACCACTCTCTAGACCCTCTTCTGCTTTAATTTTCTTCTTAGCACTTACTGTCGCCTGACATGCTATATTTGTATTTGTTTATTTTCTGTCTCACCCGCCAAGACTGTAAATCCCATGAGAGCTGAGACTTTTTTTTAACATCGCTGTGTCCCCAGTGCCTAGAACAATGTCTGATACACAGTAGGACTCAATAAATATTTGATGAATGAATGAATGACTGAATGGCAAGTTTCCTACTGAATCCAGAGTTGAGCCTTCTGTTGTTTCATCTCTGTTCCTCCACCTCTCCTTCTCCATAAAACCCAGTCTCTCATTACTCTGTACTTAATGACCTGGCTGATACATGGTCCGTCCGTCCTTCCTTCCTTCCTCCCTCCCTCCCTCCTTTCTCTCTGTCTCTCTTTCTCTCTCCCTCCCTCTCCCCCCCACCCTCCTTCTCACGGGGAGGTGTTTTGGTGAGGGGAGCTACACAGCAGTTTATCATGCTAGAGAGTGCCTTGGTTTTCTCATCTATACTGTGTGACTTAGAGCAAGTGACTTGATCACTCTGATCCCTAGTTTTACCATTTGTGAAAAGAAGATGGTGATATCTCCTCTCCCTGGATTGTGGGAGGTTTTGGGAGCAGTAAGTAGTAGCCGGCTGTGGATGAAAGGGGTTTGGGCAGAAGGAATGTGTGACCCTTTGTCCCACGGTGATCACATCTGGCATGCAGGAGCAGTGGTTTCCTGGGGGCTGCACAGATGAGCCTGAGTCAGGCAGGTTAGAGTAGCGTTTCCCCAAGGGTGGCACAGGAAATGATCATAGGTGATGCACAAAACACTTTCTATTATAATTTTAATTGTTATGTATTTTTTATGAGTACTAGAAAAATATTGGATTTCCATTTATGGCACTGATATGAAGTTTCCTTTTAAAATGAATTTATTTGTGTGGAAGGATGAACCAATTTAAAGAAACATATAAAGTAAATAAATTGTATGCGTGGCTCACAGACATGAGAGACATCATGATGGCGATTCCCAAATGGCTGACATTTGGGAAACATAGTTATTAGGGGATTGATTTTCAAGTAG
>RJWJ010030283.1:0-20024 GCA_004363605.1 Indri indri | reverse complement strand
AAGTTAGTAGCCATGTTTCCAAAGGCGGCATCACGGAATCAGTTTCTAGATTTCCTTTCCATGAGAGCCACTTCAGGAAAAGACCTTCCAGCCTTTTACATTAGGAATACCTAAAATAAACCTGACATAAAAAAAAAAAAAAAAAAAACCCAAAAAACCCTTTCCACTTATTTTGCCAATTATGGGCTCTTGTATCCAAAGCTACAGGAGCAATATCAAAACAAAGGCACGCACTGGAAGTTCTGGAATTTGTTGTTCCCCAAAACATCTTTGAGGAGGGAAGTCGTGGGAAGCCCGCATGGATAGCGGAGGCCGTGGAATCCTGAAGTCACTGAATGAGCAGCACAGCCATTCTGGCCCACCACCAAGCGGGGGGAGGGCACCACTCCTGTAATATTTGGGGTAACAGCCACCTGACAAGAGCACAGATGATTAATATATTCACACCTATGGAAATGTGTACTTTCCGCTTAATCTTTGGACCCACCTATTTTTGTTACAAATGTTTAAAAAAAAATGTTTTGTTTGTTTGTTTTTTGAATAAAGGTAGCTTCCTCTGTGTTCTTAGACTGCCTGCACATACCCGTTAAGTAGCATGTGATACCCAGGACTCTAATCCCTTTTCTAGTGTTTCTCCTCATCAGGCTCAGAGCTGATCGAGAACACTGGGTTCAACTCTCAGTTATTTCTGTTATTAAGTGTATGAGTTTGGGCAAGTTTTTTACCCACCTTAGCCTCAGTTTCCTCATTTACAAAACAGTGATAGGAATAGTATTCATTCTCTCTCACAGGTTTTTCACGAAGATTACATGAGAGAGCTCAGTGTGTTGTCTGGCATATATTAAAAGTTCCATAATAATAATAATTATTATTATATTATTGTGATGTCAGTGTCTGGCATGGTTGTTGACTCACACAAGGCTCAAAAAGTTTTTAAAACTTGATTTATTGTGGTTAAACCACGGTCCTGCTGAGCCAGTTCTTTGCTCCTTCTGTGTTTTGACCGACAGGGCTGCATGCGGCTGGAGAAGAATCACCACTACTGGCCTCACTTTCCATTCCTGACCGTTAATCCCAAGTGGGCACTTAACGCTGCCCTGCCCAGCAATCATACTGCATGTCTCTAACCTCCTCATCTTCCCACCCTCTCAGGTGAGCAGTTCATTCTTTCTTCTCTAGATTCAAACCTCCCCTATTCTCACTCTTAGCTAATAGTCATACTTTGATTTCAATGAAAAAAAAAAATAGAAAAATTAGCCAGGCATGGTAGCATGAGCCTGTAGTTCCAGCTACTTGGAAGGCTGAAGCAGGAGGATCACTTGAGCCCAGAAGCCTGAGCTTGCAGTGAGCTATGATGACACCACTGCACTCTAGCCAAGGTGACAGAGTGAGACTCTGTCTCCAAAAAAAAAAAAAAAAGAAATGCAATCAGAGGAGATTACTCCCATGATACCCACATCCCCTCACCTACCTGCCTAGAAGCCTATGGATTCTGTATTCCTTGAAACCAAGGATGGCTGCTGTGCCCCTGGCTAAAGCCAACGCCTCCGCTCAACACCGTCTCCCCTTCCCCTCCCCTCTTGCCCATCTGGCACATCGCCCAAGCACCCTCACCCTCCCTCTGCATCCTTGGTTTCTCTCTTTCTGCAGATTGCTCCCATCGGCATACAGATATTTTGCTTTTTTCTCCCGCTTTAAAAGACCTCATTTTGACTTTTTTCTTTCAGTTCTAGCTCCATTTCTCTCATGCCCTTTACATCAAAGCACCTTGAAAGCGTTGACTGTATCAGCTGTCTCCAATTTCTCTTTCCCTTTGTCTCTTGAACACATTCCAATCAGGTGTAGCCCCTGCAGCTGTTCTTGTCAAAGTCACCTGTGCACTGCCAAAGCCAGTGTTCCGTTCTCAGGCCTCACCTCGCCTGACCTATCAGAAGCATGCGCAGAGTTGATCACTTCCTCCTCCTTCTAGGACAACGCACACACCTGTTTTTTCATTTACCTCTGGCTGTTCTTCCTCAGTCTCCTTTGCTGATTCCCTAACCTCTAAATGTTGGAGAACCTCAGGATTCAGACTACATATCTCTTTTCTTCATTATCCACACTCACCTCTTATGTCCTTCCTACTCAAAGTTGGGAAGCTGACATCGCATCTTCCCCCATAGAGTGTTAGGAATGTCCTACCCCAGACCTACTGAATCAGAATCTGTATTTTAGCAAGATCTCCAAGTGACCATCTGCATGTGAATATTTATAACCACCCTAGGTGATCCTATCAAATTTCATGGCTTTAAGTCCCATTTATTTGCTGACTTGACTCCCACATTTTTATCACTAGTCAAGATTCTCTGGTGAAATGCAGACTTATTCATCCACTGCCTACTCACAGGGAGGTTTTACAGGCTTTCCCAACTTGACTTGTTCAAAACTGAGCTCCCATTATTCCCACTAACCCTGCTTCTCCCGCATTTTTCCATCTCTTCATGAATAGCCACTCCATTCTTCCATTGCTCAGACCAAAGCCCTTGGAGTCCTCCTTGCCTCTTTCTCATACCCGGTCTGTGAACAAATCCAGTCTGCTCTGCATTTGAAATGTAGCCGGAATTTAACTGTTCTCATCACTCCTGCTACCCTAGATCAACTCAGCTTCCCCCTTTCCCCTGGCAGCCAGAATAAATGTGGATAGATCATGTCACTCCTCTGTTCAAAGCTGTCTGATGCGCCCACCTCACTTCCGGGATGACCCACAAAACCCCACATGGCCTGTTTTCCCCACCACCTCTCAGACTCGTCTGTGATTTCTGATTTCTCTGCTCCTTTTCTCTTTGCTCCAAACTCAAGGTCTTTTTTGCTGTTCCTCCAACACAGCAGGCGGACTCCTGCCTGGGGCCTTTTTGTACTTGCAGTTCTCTCTGCCTGAGTGCTCTTCCCCCAGATAGCTGTGTGGCTCTCTCCCTCCACTCAGGCCTCTCCTCCTCTCCTCGAAAGTCACCTTCCCACCTTCCTACCGTGCCTTCCCTGGCCTGGCCATCTCAAATCTCAGGCTCAACTTTTTTGGATTTGTTGAGACCTGTTTTGTGGCCTAAGTTATGATCAATCTTGGAGAATTAGACATTGACAATAAAAAGAGACAATATATCAGGTTATTTGTTTTTGAAACCTCATTCTGCTGAACCCCAGGAGACACATCTTAGTTTCTGGGAGACTCCTTGCAGAGCGTTTGGAGAATGTTGGGTAGCAGGTTGAGGCGGAATCCTGTGGAATAACCAATGTTTGGGTGAGCAAAGGAAGGGATCAGGAGAAATAGGAGAAAATGTGAGAGCTTGAACCAGAAAAGTCTTTATCCAAGAAAGTAGAGAACTTGAAGCTGTAATGAGTCGTCAACAGTGTGAAATGCAGCAGAGCACTCCAGAAAGCTGAAGACTGGAAAGAGATGGATGAAGTAGGCACTGTAGAGGTCTTCAGTGGTCTTCAGTGCACGGAGAACCTCAGTGCACCCCAAATTCACAGTCACAATTCTGAGCTTATTATCCTCCTCACCAATCATACTCTTCCTCCCGCACTTTCTGTTAATATTTTAATTTTTGGCATCCAGCCACCAAAGCTAGAAAGCTGAGAATAATTATATGCTTGTGGAACACCCACATGCACTCAATTTGGGGCAAATTTATATTCCTGAGTGTTTCTCAGCTCCTACTCTCCTCTCCATCTGTACCCCACAGCTCTAATACAGGCCTGGGTCAGCACTGGCCTGGACTACTGTTCAATCCCCTAACCAGTGTCCTTTCCTCTGGTCTTGTTCTCTTAAATTCATCTCTGTTGGTTATTATGGCTGCATCATAAATTATCCTAAAATTTTGTAACTTAAAGCAACTGTAATAAAAGCAACTGTAATAAAATAAAATGGTTTTTGTGGGTCAGGAATTTGGGAGAAGCTTAGTTCTGTGTTTCTGTCTTGGGGTCTCTTATGAAATTGTAGTCAAAATGTTGGCTGGGGTTCTAGTTGTCTGAAGCTTTGACTGGAACTGGAGGATCCACTTCCCACGTGCTAGGGGTTGGTGGGAGGCCCCAGTTCCTCCTTGGCAGTCCTCTCTGCAGAGTTGCTTGAATGCCCTCATGGCCTGGCAGCTTAGCTTCCACTGGAACAAGTGATCCGTGATGCCTAGGCAGAAGCTGCAGTTCCTTTTATGGGCTAGCCCCAGAAATTACCTTTGTTATATCTTTCATACTCTGTTGGTTATGCATAGTCTGTTAGAGCAGCGGTCCCCAACCTTTTTGGCACCAGGAACCAGTTTCATGGAAAACGGTTTTTCTATGGGGTGGGGAGGAGGTGGAGCTCAGGCGGCGATGCCAGCAATGGGGAGCGGCTGTACATATGGACGAAGCTTCACTTCACTCACCTCCTGCTGTGTGGCCTGGTTCCTAAGTTTCATAGGAGACAACTTTTTTCCACAGACAGGGGGTGGGAGGGTGGAGCTCAGGCAGTGAAGCAGGGCCTGGTTCCTAATAGGCCACAGACTGGTACCGGGCCATGGCCCAGGGGTTGGGGACCGCAGTGTTAGAGGAAGGAGACTGCATAAAGGTGCGAATATCAGAAGGTCAGGAGCATTGGGGCCATTGTGGAGGCTGACCACCACAACACTCTCCACACTGCTATCAGAGTGATCCCTTAGACTTGAACCTACTTGTTTAAAGTAGAGTTGGTAGAGACACAGTGTGGATAGAGGAATTGAGAAGCATGGTGAAGGTTTGGAAGAGAAAGGAAGATGAAGCAGTAGGTTCCTGTGGACAGGCAGTGAGATTTATTAAATGGCATTGAAGGTTCAGCTGAAGACCAGTGCTAAGCATTCTAGCTGTAGAACAATGGCGCACAGATTTGGGGTATAATGCCGTGTTGGGATTTCAACAGGAACATACAGCGTAAAAAGAGGAGTTGGGTTGTTGGTGATGAATTCAAGTCATTAAGCACAGTGCCCAGACTGGGGAGGAAAGGAAATGACTTTAGGAAGAAACTGGTTATCAGAAGAAAATGGAGTCATTGGGGAACTTGAAATAGACATAGAACACCAAAAGTAGACTTAAAGGCATTAGTGAATGTGAAAATTTTCAAAAGATAAGAGATAAGGTCAGAGAGTAAGCATTAGAGTTGAAGGTATCATAGACAGGAGGGTTCTGGGTTATAACACAGTCTAGGATGTAGCTATTAGGCATAGGAGGCTGGAGTGTAGAGAAAGTAAAGTTCATGGAAATTCAGAAATTCAAGACCCTGGGAAAATGGAGTGTTGGAAAGGTCGCCCACATGGTCATTGATGGACATTGATGGTATGACAGCAGGACACAGGACAGAAAAATCAGCTATGAGTCAAGTAACAAGGTCTGTGATGAATGTCAAGCAGCTGATAGGGGACAGCGATCAGGAGGGAAGAAGGCAGAATAGTTGGATGCCACGAGGGTCTTTATTCAAAGATGGAGGAATGAGGGCTTCACAGAGACATTGAAGAGCTGTGAGAATACTGATGCCGTCTCAGAACCTCATAGTTGGTTGCTGGTCCTGTCCTTTGGATGGGTTCTACTGATGTGGAACAAAGAAGAATTAGCATCCTTCACTTAAGAAGGTTTTCTGGTGAGGTGGTGACTTTGTGAAAAAATCTGATTTTACTTCAGATAACAAGATGAAGTTGTCATTCTGTGAAGATATGTTTAGGGTGTGTGTGTGTCTCTGTAAGGAGGTTTAATTACCATGAAACAAGAATTTCAGAGAGTACAGTTGAAAAAAATTGAAGAAAGAGAGGAGTAGGTTGGACTGGTGAGCCGCTAAAAAGAACACACGGAGATACCTGAGGATGAGAGTAGGAAAAACCGAGATGAGAAAAAGCTTGTATTTTAGACAGTGACCTGGGGGACAGGATTTGGTGAGAGGTGGAAATAAGTGTCCTTGTGGTTCCAAATGGAATTCCAGTCTAGGGTTTTGGCAGAGATATATCAGACTGGCTTTAAGATTATAATTTGTGACAACAGCACTTGGAGTCTCCTCAATCAGGGGAGTCTGAAATATTCCAGCTGAGTCTTAGGCCCTCAGCTTCAGGTCCCCAAGAGAGGAGAAACTATTTCCTACCTAGAAAAATGATGGAAAATGAGGGAGCTGAGGAGTGTTTCAATTAATGGGCAAGGAGTGTGGGTTTAAATCTGAATATGGCCAGTCATCAAGTTAACAATATTGTACGGTCAATTTCTTGGTTTCAATATTATACTATAATTACATGGCATTTTATAATTGGAGGAAGCTGGGTGAAGGGTACATTGGACTCTTTGTATTATTTCTGCAATTTTCTGTGAGTTGATAATCATTTCAAAATAAAAATTTAACAAAAAACAAGGATATAAGACAGTCTGAGGGCATCTAATTCTTGTGAGGGAGAAAACGAAGAGCAGTACACATTGTGGGACTAAAAGGAAAGGATGTTTGGTTGAGGGTTATGTCTTCATGATTGGTTCCAAACGACCAAGGCTTAGAGGGGCCTTATCCAAATCTCTGTGGACAGGATACATAGGAAGCTTACTCAGGGAATGCCATGCAGCACCAAAGCTCCCTGTGGATGGGGGATTTTTACCTACTTGGGTGACTGCTGACTCCAGCATCTAGGGCAACGAATATCTGGTGCATATAGAGGCTCTTTGGAATGAAGGAGTGAATGAATGAATGATACCTCAGGAACTACTACTGGAGTCTAGGTTCTGAAGGGCACACTTTCTTTAGTTTATTTTCCAAGGACTCAAACTTACCCAACATGGCCATTATTCTCTCAAGAAAGACAAGCAAATGACTTCTGGAACCCATCTTCAATATTTTAGAGAAAGAATTGAAAAGAATTCTTCCGGGGAAATAAAATTTTGCTCAGGAAGTAAAATAGATGTCCTCTTTTTATGGGGCTCTGGTGTTCTTAACAAGCTGTCTAATAAACTTCTATTTTTGATTTAAAAGAGAAACCCACACAACTCTGTCTAGAAACCTCTTCCCTAAATGGCTTCTTAGCTCCTTAATGGGAGGATAAAAATAGTAATAGCTACCACTTATTGAGCACATGTATGGCCTGGCATTGTGGTAAACAACTACATGCATTAACTTATTTAATTTTTCCAACAACCCTCTGCAGTTATTAGCTCTGTTTTACAAGGCAACAAAAAGGAGATTCAGAAAGGTTACAATGTAACGTGGCCCAAAAGCGGAGGTGCCAGGGTTTGAATGCAGTGTGATTCCAGAGCCTGAACTTTGAAAAAAACATTTTTCTATTAAGATATAATTTACATACAGTATGATTTACCATTTTTAGTATACAGTTCTGTGAGTTTTCACTAATGCATACAGTAGGGTGATCACTACCGCAATCAAGATGTGGAATATTTCCATGGCTCCAGAAAGTTCTCTCGTGCCTCTTCTTAGTCAACTTCTCCTCCCATACCCAGCTCCTGGCAACCCCTGATCTGCTTTCTTGTTTTGAAATCGCCTAAATTCGATCATAAAATAGGTAGCCTTTTGAATTTGGCTTCTTTCGCTTAGTACAATGCATCTGTGAACTTCATCCGTGTTGTCTCAAGCATTAATAATTCTTTCCTTCTATTGCTGAATTGTAGTCTATTGTATGGGTTTATCATAGTTTGTGTCTACTCACCAGTTAAAGGAGATTTGGTTTATTTCTAGTTTTTAGCGCTTACAAATAAAGATGTTATAAACATTTATGTTTAGTATTTTTACGTGAACATAGTTTCCATTTCTCTTGGGTGGCATTAAGAGTGCATTGCTGGCTTATTTGATAAGTGCATATTTAATTTTATAAGAAATCCTGTACTTATGGCCACTGTAGTAGTTCAAGTCATTCTTGTATAACCATTCTGGAAGGAGCTAATCTGACCACTAACAGACAAGTTGGAAGCAGAAAGATTGAATGCCGAACTCCAGAAACCTGGCTATAAAGCTTATATTTTATTATGTTGTATAATACCTTCTTCTAAGGACCAATATTAGAATAATCAATAGGAAATGAGGAAAGCGCACCCTTCCTGCAGAATTGGTCTCTCAATTTTGATGGGATATTTCACAGGGCTATGTTAACAGCTGTCCTGTTTTTAACCATGTTTCCATCTTGTCATTTAATAAATTAATAAAACTTGATAGATTAGAGGTGACATAAAACAATGAAAAATCAAAAGAAAATTATAATGAAAAATCTAATTAAATACTAAGATAAAAAGAGAAAGGGTAAATAAAAATATAAAATGATAGAAAATTAGAAAAATAAAATATCAAATGAGAAATAAAATAATTTAGGAATACAACAACACATATTACTGTTCTAAGCAGAAAAATTGATGTGTTATTTTGGGGGAATAGAGGAGGTAAAGGAGTAAAATCAGATTTTACTTTTATTGCAAAAAGGAAGTGGACTAAACTGAAAGCTTACCTTACTTGCACTATTTTGACATGCGCCATACTTACCCTCTCTAAGACTTGGGGTGACCTATAAGTAATCCTTGGGCAGAGCTCCTCCAGTCTGAACCCAGGACAAAGGAACCCTGACCTCTTCTGGAAGACTCTGTTCACCTTTAGTGTTTCTCCTGTTTTAAGGTACTTGTGTTACCAATAATGTGCTGTGTCCTCTTAGCATTTGTTAAACTAGGCTGCACATCCCACCTCCTTTGCCCCTTTGTATTTTCAAATGCACCGTGAATATAATCGCAAAATACCAGACTAGACCCTGCTCTCATCAGTCCTAATGGAAAGCTGTGAAAGTCCATGGACTTTTGAGTCAGATAAATGTGGATTCAAAGTCTGGATCCGCTACTAACTACGTCGTGGTTTTGATCTGGAGCTTGGTAATAGGGAGCAGAGACAGCTCAAGGCAGAGAGTTTGTGTTGGGATTCGCAAGGAGCCAAATCTCAGGGAAAACCAGGGGCAGAAACTATAGCGGTGCTGGGTCTTGTTGAGCCTGAAACCAGAGCTGTGCTGGATCAGAGCAATGCTGGAGACCCCCAGGGCTTGTGGAACTGCCATTTGGTGATTCTTATGAATCTGGTCCATTCCCCCACCTGCTCCAATTACCTGTCTGACTTCTCTTTGATTGAAATCATCCTTATCCCCTTTTCAGTTTTTCTAAGGGGTATGATCATTGGCTCAGGTCACTTTGTTTTTAATGCCAGACCATAAGTCAATAGTTGCTAGCCAGCCCGTGGTTACTTTTCCCTGTCAACCATCCTTGGTCTAATCACCTATGGCCAGATGAAGAGGGCAAGGGATAAACAGGATCATGTGACACAAATATGGCCCCACAGGCCACAGTGACCCTAGGAGAGGTTGATAGAAGAGTCTGTGGCCAGACAGTTCATGCAAATATATATAGTATGGTACATTGAGCCTCAGTTTCCTCATTGGTAAAACTGTCATACTATCCCATGATTCAAGCGTAGTAGAGCTTTATGCCTAAGAGCAAAAACTCTGATACCAGATTGCCTGGATTTGACCTTGACCGTGCCATTTACTGGCTGTGAAACCTTAGCACTTTCCTAACCTCTTTGTGCCTCAGCTTTATAAAGTGAGGATACCAGAAAGGTTGTTGGTGGTTACTGCAGAGTGAATATCTGTGAACTGCTCAGAGTAGTGCCATTTAAAGTTTGCTCATCATTGTTAACCTTTCAGGGTTGTGAAAATTAAATGGAATATGGTGGCTGCACAGTAGATGCACACTTCCAAATATACCACCTGCTTGCAAACCTGTATCCTAGCCCTGCTTTCAAGGGAACCCAGATACAAACAAGCACCTACTGTGTGCCATCAACATGCCTTTATGAAAGAGAAGTTAAAGAAATGAACACCAAACAGAAATAATAAAATAATATAAATTAAATTAAATTCATTAAATATGAAATGTCTGATTTTGAATCAAAAGTATAGTTTATTATATCTCAAACAAGAAGCAGTACAATTAATCAAAGTATGTGCCTAAACTATTGACACAGTTTTACCATCTTAATGGTAGCTTGCTTATGCCAGCAGTGAAGAAGCCTGCAGAGTGAGTGGGGATGAAATCACCAAAGGCGTTTTCCACAGCTTGTTGAGAATTTAGTATTTTTCCTTTCAAGAAATGGTCCAAAGCCTGGAAAAAGTGGGTGTCAGTTGGTGCAAGTTCTGATGAATATGGTGGATGACAGAGAGTTTCCAAGTCCAGCCTATAGTCTGAGCAGCATTGCTTGTGTGACATGTGGTTGAGCATTGTCTTGCAAGAGGGTTGGTCTGTCTCCATTGACAAATCTTGGCTGCTTTATCACAAGCGTTCTCATCATTTCATCCAGTTGGTTGCAGTAGACATCTGCTGTAATCGACCAATCAGGTTTCATGAAGCTGTAGTGGAAAATGTCAGCGCTGGACCACCAAACAGACACCATTAGCTTTTTTTTATGAATATTCAGTTTTGGACTGTGTTTCAGCACTTCATCTTTATCCAACCATTGTGCCGAACACTTGCACTTGTCGAAAAGAATCCATTTTTCATCATACATAACAATATGATATAGAAATGGTTCACCTTTATGTCGCGACAGCAAAGAAAGGCAAGCTTCCAGGTGATTTCTCTTTTGATGTTCGTTTAATTCATGTGGAACCCATCTGTTCAGCTTCTTTACCTTGCCCATTTGTTTTAAATGGTCCAATATTGCTTGAACAGTAATGTCAAACCTTGCTGCGAATTCACTAGTAGGTTGGGATGGATTCACTTCACTACAGCTTTCAGCTTGTCATTATGCACCTTGGTCTTAGGCCACCCATGTGGCTCATGTTCAAGATTAATATCACCAGAATAGAACTTCTCAAACCATCCACATACTGTGCCTTCATTAGCCACATCCTTCCCGAACACTTTGTTGATATTTTGAGCTGTCTGCAGTGCATTTTTTCCATGACAGAACTCATATTCTAAAATAACACGATTTTTTGACTTATCCATGATTTCACAAAAATTGCTCTAAAAAAAATTTGAAGGATAATCACAAGCCAAAACGTGCATTTGAAAGACTGAGAATGTACCTTCACAATAAACATAAAACAAGAATTGTCAAAGTGAAATGTCAGAGATCTCAACTGTCAAACTTAGTACTTAAGGAAATCGGACATTTTATCCTTAATAACTTAATATGTAGTGTTCTACTCCAGACAGGCATTGATTGAAGAATAAAGTGTTGTAGTCTTAATTACACCTTTGTTTTTTCTTTTTTTTTAAATACAAAACTTTATGTTTAAGGCTTGGCTTTAAGATTAATAGCTCACAACTCTATGTTCAGAGAAATAAGTTGTCTTCTACTATTAATAGAGTTCAGATTCCTTTGGTTATTAGAAAACTGTCAAATCTACGTAACATGGATAGATGTCAATGCACTGCCCAATAGGAGCCATGCAGCATCCACACACAGAAGGTGCGACAGGCACCGTGGGGGTGGGAGAATAGAGGAGGGGGATGCTAACTTCTCTCCTTCCAGTCAGTTAAAGCTCAAAAACAGAGAATTTCTCCAAATTCCAAAGCAAGGGTACTTACTCAGTAAATACTGTGAATTTGAATTCTGTCTGAGAATGTTTCCACCTTTGCACGTCCTAGTTTGTTTCTCCCCTGTAACATAGCCAGTGGTGAATCTATGTGTTCCTGAAAACCAGCTAATAGAAGTGTCTGCCAATGGGCCTGTGCCAAACGGCTCAGAAATAGCCATGGGCTAAGAGCCAGCTCTAAATGCCGAGGCCCGTGTTAGGGTGGTCACCAGGGGCAGGCAGTACATCACCGAGGGGAGTTCCTTCTTGCTTGGCGTCTGCATTCACTGTGCTGCACTCACAGTTCAGAGGAGTCCTCGGCCTTTCCAAACAAGTTGTCCTGCATGTAAGGTTGAAGGCCCAAGCAGGACATTTAGCTGCTAGAAGAGACCTCTCCTCAGAGGCTGCCCTTGCAATATGTCAACCGTTTCCTTCCTACTTAATGCCCACAGAATGATCACTGTCCCAGGGAGTCAACGATGCCTGTTCTGTGGGGAGTGAGTAGATGGTGGGCCTGAAGAAATGAGGCTGGAAAACCTGTCAGCCCTTCAGTAAAGGAGAGAAAGCTCATCTCACACTGCACCCACTGATGTCTTTTTCCTGGCCCACGTGGGATGAGACCTTTGCGTCCCAGTGGAACTAACTGTCTTGTGTACCTGCCTCCAGTTCCTGAACTCAGGGCCCCTTGGTAGCTTAGAAGACAGAGTTCTGGTCCAGCAGGCTCAGGAGTAGCTCCCTGCGAGGGCTCTTTCAGGGAGACTCGTTTATTAAGTGATACCCAAAGAAACCCAGTAAGCTGAGCAGGGTGCCCATCTGAGCGGCTGATGTCCACTATCACCACCTGATTTCCACCTGACCTCCATTCCTTTGTTGCCTGGACACGTGCTGCCACCAGGCCTGGCAGATCTACTACACATGATTGTACCATTGAACACCATGTAAAGAAGCCCTCAGACAGGACACATGGGTCTCAAATCCAGCCCCAGCCTCCCTGGCCAAGATGTGTATCCCGGCGCAAGGTTGCTCCTACCTGGCAATGTCGCATCACCGTCCAAAGGCTGATGCATTGAAACTGCCTTTGTGGCCAGAAGGTCATCATGTGTTCACACTGCTCCTCTACCCCTGCTTTGTTGGAACCCCCCAAGGCTTGCTGTCCACACCAGCCCCCTGCATCCAGCCAAGGGAGCCAGAAACAGGGCATGGAGTCTGTGATAGGAGCACCAGACTGCCCCACGCCACAGCCAGCCCCGCAGACCGTGGGAGAGAGGCAGTCTAAGAAGCCATTTTCAAGAATCTTGTGATGGATTTCTATTTTTAACCTATATTTACATCCTAACTTTGCCTCCTTTTCTTTTCCTTTTCTACCTTATCCAACACATTTAATGGACACTGTTGAGCTCCTATTATGGGCAAAGATCTCAGTGAAGTCCTAGGAGTAACATAAAGATGGAAAAAGTGGAGGGTGCCCTAGGAATTCACTAACTGATTTTTCTGAAAAGTTAAATAAAAATGCAGCCTTTTCCACATTGCTAAACCTTATTTGGAGCCTAATTTATTAGATTGGACTAGAGTTTAAATTATACTATGAATCAAACAGGTTCTTGAACACCCAGATTGACTTTCTATGAAAGAAGAGAAAGTTTGGCCCTACAAGGCCAGCTAAACTGCACAACATGAATTGTAACTCATCTGATTTCTATTCACTTAAACATGAAGATGTTACCAGAATTTTAAGAAGGGAGTAATGATCTGAAAGTAAGAAAATATGAAGAGGACCAAAACATTACAGGGGGAAGGGGATGCATGGGGTTTTCAGGACTTAAAATTCTCCACTGATGGTTTGAGGTCTACTGACATACTAAGGAATCCTACCGAAAGTCACTGGACCAACTTTAAAAAAAAAAAGACTACTATCAAGTCTAATTGTAAAAAGCCCCGTCATATTGTAGGCCCCTCACCCGGGAATGTCACACAAGATGTTCAGGGCTGACCCAGGGCAGCCACATCACAGCCGCCCTTCCGCATCGCACTCGGCCCCCTGTGCATCTTGGCTCAGAGTCACTGAGATGGATCAGAGGTGACCGATGTGACATCATCCGTTTCATCTCAGCTTTCTGGGCTCTTCCATCCTCTCTTGGGATGAGCCACGAGGCTTTATGTGTTGACTCCGATTCCCAAAGAAAAGAACCGCCTGTGTTTCCATGCTGGGCCTGGCCTCACCAATGTTTACTCATATGAGGCTGAACGGGAAGGGCTCCAGCCTCCCTCTGTTGCTTGTTTGTATGGGACAGTCCAGAACGTCCTTTTTTGACAGGAACATTACTCATGCTTTTCATCTTGCTGACGTAAGTTCTGCCAACATAGTGACCATTTGTATGAGCTGGTGCTGAGCACGCCTACACGTTTTGGTACAAGCCCCCTGGTCTCCTGTGCCTTTTGCCACAGAGCATTTTTTTTAATTGGTGCTAAATGCATTTCCTTTGCTTTCTCTAACTATAGCAAGACCAATCTTGACATTGTGCCTTTGCAGTGAAGTTAAGAACAAATCTCATTCAATCACTTGTGACTGAAACACACTCACACAGAGTAAAAGCCAGGTGTATCTAGCATTTATCTCTCTGGAGTTGACAAGCTTCAGAAATGATCATAGCATGGTGACACCTCCACAAATAAGACATTACCTCCACCTCCAGGACACTGCCACTTTGTGATTTATGGTCTAGCCTTGCTTCCCTCACCTGTTACTATTCCCTTTGTTGAGTTCCTGTCCATGAAGAGATTTCATTTTTAAGGCATGTGATGTATAAAATCAACAACAGCAACCTTCATCTTCTTTTAGGAGCAGGGGAGAGGTATTTTATCTGGCTCAAGGCCAGATAACTCAGACTTGAGAGTGAGGCATCATGAAAACTAAGGAAAAAAAGGCAAGGCCTAGTGCAGTCCCGGAGCTGCAGAGTGTCTGCTCTGTAGCCTGAAAACTGCTGAGCTTGGAGTCTGCGCACCCCGTCCCTGAGCCCCGGCAGGAGGTACAGGCCAAGAGGTCAGCGCTGGGTGTTTTTCCAAGGAATAAATATACTCTAGTCACATCTCAACTCTCAGCTGGGTAACACAGGAAGGGTAGGGGGGAGTTTGATTCTTCTTTGGTAGAAATGTTTCTTTAAAATGTCAGCAGTGGAGAATTGTTCCACTAAATCATGGTATATCCATTCGATGGACTATTATCCAGGCTTTTAAAATGAAAATTTGAAGATAATAAGTAACCTGGGTAATGTTTGTGATAAAATTTCAGCATAAAAATCTAAATGCCTAATGTTATCAGCACTATAATTGCAACAAGTAGGAAGGAATATAAAATTTTAAAAAAAGAGAATAGGCAATATGTTATATGGGGGCAACTGGATGTTTTTTCTCTTTTCATAATTTATATTTGTTATTGTACAATCACGTTATTTTTAAAAGTGAAGCCTAATCTTGAAAGCTTGATCATGCCATTTAATGCTCAATTTTTTAAAGCCCTGATTCTTGGTAGAAGAGCAAGATCCTTGAGCAAAAGCCATTCTCTATTTCTCTCTCTTCTTTTTTAATCTCCAGAATGTGTGAGCAGGTAGAATTTATAAAGTATCATAACTCCAGAGACTTTATGGGAGAAACTTTGAAGTGAATCAGAACTATCATATTAAAAATTTCTCATCGAAATAAACAAAAAACCTTTCTCATGTTTTTCTATACAGTATTGATTTTTTAAATAAAATTTATTTTTTGAATAATTTTTGATTTATAGAAAAATTGGGACAATAGTAGGGAGAGTTCCTATATACCCCATCCCCAATGTCTCCTCATATTAACAGTTTACATGAATGTGGTACATTTGTTAAAATTAATGAACCAATACTGATACATTATTATTACTAAAATGCATACTTTTTTCGTGTTTCCTTGGTTTTTACCACCGTCTTTTCTGTGCTCCAGAATCCCATCCAGCATCATTCCATATGACATTTAGTGGTCACGTCTCCTTGGGCTCTTCAAGACTGTGAGTTTCTCAGAACTTTTCCCTGTTTTTGGTAACCTCAGCTGTTTTGAGGTATACTGGGAAGTTATTTTTTTAGAATGACCCTCAATGGGGATTTGTCTGATATATTTCTCATGTTTGGACTGGAGTTTTGGGTTTCCAGAGGGTAGACCACAGAGGTAAAAAGGGTCATTTTTACCACATCTTATCAAGGGTGCATGCAATTAACATGATTTACAGTGTCAACATTGACCTTGATCACCTGGTTGAGGCAGTGAAAGATTGTATTTAAGTATTTCACTGCTTAAGTATCTCCCAAGGAAGAAAGAGTTCAAATAAATATGGCAATAATAATAATAATAATAAAATAAACAAGCAAATGTGGCAAGATTTTAATCTGTGACTTCCAGAATTTATTAAATAAGAAAACGTGACCCTTCACATGGGTCCCTTATCCTCTTGTTCATACTTGCATCCCCAGCTCTCCTTGCTTTGGCACCTCTAAATTTTATTTGTATCTTAGTGAGATTATATTTATACACAAATATATGTTTATACGTCATTTCAGAGATTTAAATGACATAGATCCTCCAGAACTTAGGGGTTTCAATGTTAAATCATGTGATGTAGAGACTAAGGCCCGTTTGTAAGTGAAGGTGGAAATTAAAAAGGCATCTTTGCTCCATACTGACAGAATAAATGAATTTCATAGAGTCGTCAAATCAAAAATGTGCCGCCAGTGACAGGGGGCCAGCCGCCTGGCCCTCCACGGGGCTGCCCGGGGATGAGTCTCTGGGGAGCCGGTGTTTCTAAGCAGCCTCACTTTCCCCCTCAAATTGTTGTCTCTCCCCTAAATCTGACCCACGGAGGTTGCTTAATAAAAATGTCTTGAAAAAATAACCAAGTATTTTAATAAAGAGCCAAGAACATATTAAAAATAAAGTTTCCTGGGGATGCTGCTCACCATCAGCCCTGCCACAGGCCTTTCTGGAAAACATGCTCTACGTGTAGCCTTTGCTCTGTGAAGTGTTGAGTGGCACCCCACGCACACCCAGGGACCGGACAAGCCTGAGGTCGGGCAGCCCATGCAGAGGCTCACCGTCACCTCCTCAGGGGCTGGCACATGAAGACGAGCTGGGCCAGCTACAATCCTTCCTCTGGAAACTTGGATGAAGAAACAAAGAATGAATTGCCAGGAAGCGATTTTGCTGGAGCTGTCAAATTGCCACAGGCTCAAGTCAGCCAAAGCCACACATGCAAGATGAAGTTATGACGTGGCAGAGAGAAGACAGAAAAAGCTGGTCAAGAAAGAATGTCTTTAAGAGAGACTGAGTCAGAGAAAGGCCATGAGAGGGGACACGAAAGAGACCAAAGGAGAGTGACTAGGTCCTAAAACAGGGAATCATCTAGGGCCTTGCCACCTTCTGATCCACTTTGGTCTGTGGGATCACTCTGAGGCAACACCACCGCCTTCCCTGAATTAGAGCTCAAAGAGAATTATCTACAGCAGTAAGATTCCCTAGGCCCCCAGCTGACTAATAACTTACTAGATTTTCAAATTTGAATAATTTCCCTTGCAAAAAGGAAGATTTTAAAAGTCTTAGAACTGTGTATCCTATAGTCAAAATTCCCAGTGTATTGTTTGTCAAAAGGTTTGTTTAGATATAGCACAGGAAAGAGCAGGAAGATGGGAATAAACACTGGCCACACCTGCTCTTCCCACAGCTAAGCTGGAGCGCTTTTCCCAGGTCACACCCAAGCTGTTCTCCTACCTCCCCTGGATAGAGCCCATTGCGAAAGCTCTGAAGTCCAGCCTTGCAAAGGCACCCCATGATGCATATAGCTGCTTGCTCCTGGAAGTTACTGGGCTGCCACCCTCAGTCACAGCGGAGGCATGCATCTTCCCCATTGGTGATGATGCTTTTATGAGATCAGTTATGTTATGTGCTCTTTGAGTAATAAGAACACTGCATTTGTTATTTTTTTTATTTTCTAAAAGGAACAATATTTTAGTTTTATTGCTATTTTGTTAGAATAATTACAAAAAACATAAAAAATGTAAGAACCGAGGTTAGATTGAAGAAAGTCACTGTGAAGTATAAAGCCTTACATGGTTATTTCTACCCTCCACTGTCTTGAGGTGTCCATGAAGAATATTTCTCACCCATCCAGTAGTCAAATAAAAGAATACCTCAAGTATCCTTGTGACTTCTTTTTTTTTTTTTAATTTCATAACATTATGCAGGTAAATGTTTTGGTTACATGCATTGCTTTGCTACTGCTTGAGTCAAAGTTGTAAGTGTGCCCATCACCCAGATAGCATACATTGTATCCGTTAGGTATGATTTCACCTATTCTCTCTTCCCCCATCCCACCTGCATGATTTCCATTGAGTTTCACTTCCACCTGTGCACATGAGTACTGATCTGTTATTTCCAACTTAATGGTGAGTGCACGTGGTGTTTGTTTTTCCATTCTTTAGATATTTCACTTAGGAGAATGGTCTCTAGTTCCATCCAGATTTTTGCAAAAGGTATTAATTTATTTTTTATGGCTGAGTAGTACTCTATGGTACACATATACCATAGAAGATAGACTAATAGCCAATAAACATATGAAAAAATGCTCAACATCATTAATCACCAGAGAAATACAAATAAAAACCATAATGAGATACCACCTAACCCCAGCGAGAATGGCTTTTATCAAAAAGTCCCAAAATAATAGATGCTGGTGTATATGTGGAGAGAAAGAACACTAATACACTGTTGATGGGACTGCAAACTAGTGCAAACTCTATGAAAATAGTGTGGAGATTCCTCAAAGAACAAAAAGTAGACCTACCTTTTGACCCACCCCAATCCCACTACTGGATATTTACCTTAAGGAAAAAAAGTCATTTTGTCAAAAAGACAACTGTACTAGAATGTTTATTGTTATTTTATAAATTTCAAAAACACCACCAAAGAATGTCTTAAAATACACCACAAGTAGAATGTTATGCACAGTAACAGATTTATAAAACAGTAATTAAAAGTCAATAGCTATTCAGACTAGCAAAATCTTAAAAAACAAATATTTGAATAATTATGCTTCCCTTGAATGTAGTCTCTGTTTCTTTTGCATAGCATTCTTTTTGTTCCCTTTAAAGTACATTTACTGATCATTTCTTGGATTTCAACTTTCTAATTTGGGGAAATTTTTGAAAAAAATCAACTTATTTAAAAGTATAATTGTGGAGTTTCAATAGATTCTTTAAAAAACTATTCTTTTTTGTAAGGGAAAAAAGTTTGGCACTTTTTGTGCTTCATGGATTTGTTAAGTATGAAATTTTTTGAAGATTTTATTGGTTCATACTTTTGCCTGAAAAGTAAGATTATATAATTAAATTAGAACTAGATTTATGTAATTATTTCAATTATATAATGGCACTGAATTAGAATTGTTCTTCAGATCAATAACATATCAGCAAATAATGTCTAAGTTTTGTTGGCATTGAAATTAGGTTTTTATTAAATTTTGCTTTTAAATTAAAGCCTGATCAAAGACCACCATAAGATGTCAACAGATGGAGTGAGAATTTGGCCAAGTGAGATTATTCCATTGAGTTTGGTTTCATGTTCGAAGTTGAGGCTTCACTTAAAGGGGAGACAAACTTCATATCTTAACCGCTAAAGTCTAAAAGAGTATTGCTGTTTTCTAAAAGAACAGTGCATTGACATGTTTCACCAGGATCACTCCTGGGTGGCTTGCAGGGCTCAGTGGAGCTTTCATTCAACATTACACATGGGTTCGAATGGAGGGCAATAGGGTGGCAGCCAAGGAAGGCAGAGCTGGGTGAGTGGACTTTGCCAACCATCAAAGCCAATAGCCATTGTGCGCTCAATGCTTTAATTGTGTGTTAAATGGTTCCCTTCTAAAAGGATTGTGGAGATTCAACCTGAGTTATTCCTCAGGCCCTGCACTCTTGCACGAGTTAGAACAGCAAAAATTAGCCTGTGGTCTCCTTCTGCCCCTCATCAAATGGTGATAACAGTTCACAGCCTGCTATCTCTGCTAACTCTCTGTCCCAGAAGATAAGCCATTAGGCCATTGGAAAGAGGCCATCCATCATGACATCACGTGGTATAATTATCCTTTAGAAACTCAGTGCTTCGTCTGAGGTGGAAGTGTGTCCGACAGGACTGTCAGGAAACACAGCTGAACAAGCTTTATCTTTCTGGTCCTATCTTGTCGTCTCTGCATGTTATTGTTCCAGGGTATACATTTTTTTGTTCATTCCCACATATGGACTGGGAAACTTTAACCTCTCAAAAAGGCAACCATGAAGATGCTTACTGACATTGACCTCAGAGACCACCTCTCAATGGAACGCAACCCCTGGCAACTAATTATTTTTTTCCCCATTACCTTGGTCCTTTGTTATCTTCTGGTGATAAACCTTATGT